>JAYMGJ010000203.1:0-95423 GCA_037178675.1 Scleroderma bovista | reverse complement strand
AGGACTATGGCAACGAAGACGTGGCCTTCCACTCAGTATTTCTGTCCTTGCTTGTCAGCGGCAAACGTTCAAACGCCTCCCCCTCCCATCCTCGCTTCGTCTTCAGCAAGCTTTCACTCACTACACAACCTGTACTTTTGTGAAGAGTGTGATGCTGTCCGATGTAATCGCTGCGTCTCAGTGGAAGTGAGTGGATACTACTGTCCGAACTGCTTGTTCGAGGTCCCGAGTGCGAGTGTACGCGCAGAGAAGAACAGGTACACGCCTCGCCTTGTGTCCTATACACGTCTATCTCATCTTTGCAGATGCGCACGGAACTGTTTCTCTTGTCCAATCTGTCGCGCAACGCTCTCTGTCGTCGCATCAGATCCACCGGATGACGGAACTGGTTCACCCATCACTCCACTCAATAACGTCGGAGAAGCACCATACTTTTTATATTGCAACTATTGCAGATGGGACTCTTCAGAAGTTGGTATAACGTTCGAGAAACCAACTGGGCTAGCAGGTACGCTTCGGGTCGCCTACGTGCTTATCAGGAAATATTTCATCGACGCCTTTCTTCAGCTCAACTGCAGAAGCACGAGGACTCCGCTCCAGAGTCGCTCGAGTTTGAACGCCTAAAGGAGCATTTCGACCCTTTCCTGCGTACCTCATCTCTTTCATCTTCATTACATCTCCCGACCTTGACACCTCATCTGCACACTTCCTCTGCCACAGCAGCTGCATCTGCGGCGCTCGCGCGGGATATACCAGGTGTAGGAAAGTACAGCCCCCTCGTCCGTAGTCGTTCCGGCAGAGATCGAACGGCTAACAAGGATGAGATGCCTGAATATAAGAGCAGAGTAGAAGTGGGACTCTTCAGTCAACTGGGCGGTGGTGGTGATGATATGGATGTAGAGTTGCTCAGACATTCCACTACCGCTGAGGAAATTGCTAAGCTCGAGCAGCGTTGGGGAAGCAGCTGGGCAACGTCCCTCAGAACAAGGTGTGCATCTCCATGTTGTCCAGGAAGGTAATGATGGATTCTCTGCAGTGAATTACGACCTCTCCGCATACCCCTACACTCCAAAGTTTCGAAACGGTGTCCCGCATGTCGACACATCCTAATCAAACCTGAGCAGAAGGCACAGTCTGTTCGTTTTAAGATCAAACTGGCGGCGGCGAATTACTTGCCTGCGCTCACAGTTGCATTCCCCCAAACCCAAGCGGCGAAGCGAGTGGCAGGGAAAGCCCAGGGTTCTGGGGCGGACTCAAAGAACCTCGGGGTGATGATCGCGGGTGTGACAACCAACGCGTTCCAACTCGCTCTGACAAATCCTCTCTATGACCCTATCCAAGTACGACTCTCGCCACAGAGAGTTACGGATGGTCGCGGGTTCCAGGTGTCACTTCCTCTGACACCGTTTTCTATCGGAGCATTTGCGGAGGCATGGGAGTATGATGACGATGAGGACATGTTCGGTGTAGAAGACGATGAGCTTGGTCTGGATGGAGGCAGAGGAACAAGGGATAAAGATTCTCGGGGAAAGACCAAGACGGTAGGGGTGCTTGAAAGAAGGGCGAATGTCACTGTCGTGGGTGGCGAAGTGAACGTTCATAGGTCGTACCGAGGGGAGATAAAGGTATGTGCTGGAGTTGGCTTTATCTCACAAATGATGACGCGAGTTGCAGTTCAGTATGTTGGTTTCATACACATATAGATCAGACGATCCGCTTCCTTCAGAAGATGGTGCAGGCACACCCTCCCGTACGCTTGTGAAATCCCCAGAGGTCAAGACGTTCTCATTCTACACAGTCGTCGATCTTGGACCTGTTGTGGCGAAAGAGGAAAAGACAGACCGAGAAGCCTTGTGACAAACACCTTTGACTACAATCTCGTCTGTACTCCAACGAGCGATGTTAGGGTACACCAAATCGGGTGCTCCGAGTCCGGCACAGTAGACGATGCTTGATTCACCAGCAACTGGGATCGAAATCATACTGCTATTGTAGGGCCGGAGCGGATGGACTGATCCCACAATTCGGAGCCGCAAATACGTACCACTGACAGCCTTTGATCCTAATAGCTTGCATTACTATATGCTTTTGATCCAATCAATACCCCGGTGTTTCATTGGTCTCCGCCAGAAATGCAGACAACGTATATTACTCCACCTCCGGAATCCTCTATCTATTGACCACAGACGTCCAAATGTTCACCGATTTGGCGAGTACCGCCAATAATTTCTGTTCAGCACAATTTGATCGGAAAGATGGTATGAGGGTTCACTAAAGCAACGAAGTCAAGGGCACCAGGATCCTTGGCCATGATGCGGGTATTTGATAAGGGGAAATAAGTCATAGCACCTTTGTTACGGGGGGAAAGGGGTTATCTTCCTTGGGTGTACTGTCTGTATCGCGTTTTAAACCCGGTTCGGTTGGCTGTCGCTCGAGGTGCCGAAGTTTGAACTGTGAGACGTTAGGTTTTCTAGTCAGTCTTCCTTGGGAGTCTTTGGCCTGACAGGCTGGGAGACTAATAACCAACCCCTTCATTCAGAATGTGGATCCCGACTGCGTCCTATCGTCGCTGGGAAGAAAGGAAGCAGGCGAATGAACAGTCGTTCGTTTGATACTGTGAACATGCGGATGATGCAAGTAGACTACTTACTCGATTCATTGGGCACCGTTGTGAGAAATAATATAGCGACTTATTGGACGAGAGGTTTCCCCGACCCGATCGAAGAGTACAAATCCTTGGACTACAAGAACAAGTTCCAGTGAACGAAAAGCGCTGCTGGTGAACGTACGGAAGGGGAAAGTAGAGTGCTTGTAACGTTCCACGTCACATGGCCTCGACGAGCTCGACGAGCTCTGCAGTGTCCAAGTCGGTGGAACACAGCTGTTGAGTTTTCCTGTGGAGTCTGTCTCGGGGCATCTCATCTGTCTTGACATTCGAATATCACATGTCTCGCCATGTACTCTGCCTCTCGCTGCTTCTTTTTCCTTCCCTCCTACCGTCGCCCACAATTCAGTGAAGACCTGCATCGATTCAATAACCATGCCGCGCGTCCCCGTCATCGGGAGACTTTCATTCCATGAATACACGGCACTTGTGGCCAGTGTCTTCATTCTCGTCTCCGAGATCCTTCTTCGGTTTATCATCATCTTACTCCCAAAGTCTGTCATCTACTGGTTCTACGAGCGCTCTCGCATTCTCTTCCACCACTTCTCAGCACGTGCTCGACCCAAGTCCAGATCTGCGGAAGAGCAAGTTTCCAACGCGATCCGTGAAGCCAAGGACTTTGGCGAGTTATGTGCCCTGTGGGGATACTCGTACGAGGAGCATGTCGTTATGACAAAGGACGGGTACCTCCTCGGCCTCCATCGTATTCCTGCCCCAAAGGGACAAACGAAATCGAGGCCTGGGACCAGCACTGGGAAACCAGTTGTGTACTTGCACCATGGCTTACTCATGAATAGCGAGGTATGGGTCTGTCTTACTGACGAAGTGCGGTGTATCCCATTTGTCCTCGTCGAGCAAGGTTAACTACTTTTCCGTATTCGTATAGCGCGCGAGTACTTATGCAGTACACAGGTTTCGATGTCTGGCTAGGCAACAACAGGGGTAACAAATATTCCAAAAAATCTGTCCGCTACAGTCCCAACTCGCCAAAGTTTTGGGACTATAGCCTTGATGACTTTGCTTGGCACGATATTCCTGATACGATCGAGTACATTCTTAACATCACCAAAAGTGCAAATCTCGGCTATGTGGGTTTCAGTCAAGGTACCGCGCAAGCGTTTGCTGCTCTCAGCATCCACCCGCAGCTCAACGAGAAGGTAAACGTGTTTATTGCGTTGGCACCGGCGATGAGTCCAGCAGGGCTGTCTGCTACTGTCGTGGACGCGTTGATGAAGGCTTCGTACGTGTTCAGAACATGTTTTCGGAAGATTCGCCATATCTGATCATATATCCGACGCAGCCCCACTTCCATCTTCCTGTTCTTTGGTCGCAAAGCCATACTTTCCTCTGTGACGACCTGGCAATCGATCTTGTATCCACCCATCTTCACCCAAGTTATCGACACCGCCCTCTCCTTCCTCTTTGATTGGAAGTCCAACAATATTGCCTACTCCCAAAAGCTTGCGGCCTATGCGCACTTGTACTCGTACGCGTCAGTCAAGTCTGTCGTACACTGGTTCCAGATCATGCGCGAGGGAGCTTTCCAGATGTATGACGACGACATAGGTTCTGCATGGGGTTTCCTACAGATGCATTCCTTTACCCACTCTCAACCGGGTCATGTGCAAGAATTGAGATATGCAAATGGCAATGCCAATAACATCTTCCCTGTTTCTGGACGCTCAGACTCTCCTGTCTCGAGTCAGTCCCCCGTTGATTCTATATCTCCAGCTGTGTCTGCCTCCACCACACCTGTACGTTCCTCCCCGACTTTTGGATATGGACGCGCCAACCATCCACCCGTGCACACTCGCACACGGGCTTACCGCCCAGTCCGCTTCCCGACGCGCAACATCGTAACTCCTATCGTCCTCTTGTATGGCACCTCCGACTCTCTTGTTGATATCGACATGATGCTTGCGGAGCTTCCCCGGCATTCGACATGCGCGATCCCGCTCCAGGGGTATGAGCATGTGGATGTACTATGGGGTCGGAACATCCATGAAGACGTGATCCCGGAGGTGGTAAAGGCTTTGCGGACCTGGTACGAACGAGGGAGGGAAGCTGGGAGCATGCAGGACGCCAGTACTCTGAAAATATCTGATAGGCCACGTATCACAATGGACAAGCGATGATGATGGCCAAGGTATACCAGGGCAGAATTAATGTTTCCCTCTTTCCTTGTGGTATATAGACAACTACTCTAGGACTGGAGTAATGGACCAAGCTCGCTTTGTACCACAACTAAATCTACTAGACGTAAGACAAGCATTACCGCACAATATAGTTGTCTTCAGTTAGATGGCTAGCCGTCCAGGCCTTCATATTAGAGCCTGCATAGATGGGATATATTGACAGAGTTTGGCATCAGCTCCTTACCGCTGCCTTCCGATTCCTCGTCCGTTTTGCGCATTGACTTTGGTTGGTTCTTCATTTTCTCATAATTAACACTTTACCCGTCTTGTAGAGTCACCTGCTTTTCCTTATCTTTTTTGCGCCTTTTCTTCTCGACTTTCTCATCCCTTACCACCTTCGCATCCCCCTCGACTTTGTCTACCTCCTCTACTTCTTTCGGTCTTATCTGCTTCTGGAGATCGTTATCAGCTCCTGCCCCATCTATTACCATCCTATCCTTATGCGTTTCTCTGCTCTTTTTCCGCTTCTTTTTTCCCTTGGTGTCGTGAGCATGTTTACCCTCGCTTCGGGACCCATCGCCTGACGGATCTAGGGTGGTTGACTCCGGTTCCATACTTGCTGTCGAGGGTGACGTGGAGGGAAAACTTGTCGATGCTGACCGAGTAGATGAGGTAAAACCTAGGCCTTGGCGACCCTGCTGTTTCTCGCCGAGACCCATGTCTGCCGGCGGCAAAGGGTCGGTGCGAGACGTACCCAGACCGCTTCGCGGGGTATCGTAGCCGTCTCGTTCGTCGTCTACATTCTGCGGCGAAAAAGGCGCGCTTAAATCAGGGGGTGTACCAGACGATGGTGAATTTTTAGCTGCAAGCTTGTCCTTGAAATAATCTGCGAGACTCTTAGCGGACGTAGTAAGCTTTTCTAGTGATGTATGGGCGTCTTTTGGAGTAGATGCATCGGGAGTAGTTGAGGGTGATGGATCCACTGGCGTCGACGAAGCTGATGATGCTGTCGTTGAGGAAGGTGCTATCCCGAGAATCTCTGAAATGGCCGTTACGGATTTGTTAGCGAGGCATTTGGCGGCTTGTATGCGGGCACGGTGGCTATATTTTTGTCAGTGAGAGTCGAAGTGTGTCTAAGAACAGGACATACGCCATCGGACGACCCTTGATTTTGGGTTTGGGCATTGGGATTATCGTCTCTGATAATGAGGAAGTTGGCGTATTGTGTTTCTCTTCGGTATTATCGCCTGGTTTATCCTCGCCGCTCCTACCAAGTTTTGCTGAGGAGCCCGTATCCTCAAAAACTTCCGAGTTCGATTCACCCCTGTGCTTCCGTTTTTTATTTTTCTTCTTGCTGTCCCCTTCAGCGACAACGCCGTCGTCGGTGTCCTTCCGTTTTCGTTTTTTGCCCTTGACCTCGGAGGATTTTTTTTCTTCACCATCGACCTCGTCTGCGGTCCGGGTCTCCTCCCTCCCTTCTTTTGCCCACACGAAGCCTCCCTCCTTTGCCATACCATCTTCCTTAGCTTCCCCTTTCTCCTCCTCATTCAATCTCTTCAAGAGTGCTTCAAAGTCTTTGTTCTGCTTCCACGCAATCCCATGTGGGTCCCTCTGGTGGTCCGCACCGATCCCCAAGAAGTCAAGTTTCTGGGATACCTTGAGGTGCGACGTCATCCCCTCACCGGAGGCACCAAGACCGACGCCGCGTGATGCATCCCAGCCAAATTTTGACAGGTATGCCTGGCCGAAGCGGGATGCGTCTGTACAAGTGGTGTCAGAGAAAACGCACAGTTTGGGTTAGACGAAACATGCAGAGAAGAAGTATGACGTACCATCTGCCCAAGAGAGGTTGCGGGGGTCCGCTGGGATGCGCTGCTTCACCTTTCGACCTGCAAGACCCATCGCAGTGACCTTTGGGACTTATCATCCAATGGGTATGGCAGCTGACATATCGGGGTTAATAATATTTATTTAATTATTTGACATGGCCTCTCCATCTCCACCTCAATTGCTTCTCCTGCTACGTATCCGTATCTCCCTGCTGCCACCAGGGCGAACTTTACGCCCTCAGCCCCCATAAAAGTATAATCGTCACACAAGTCGCTCCTTTTCTCTTCCCTGAAGAAATGCTAAAATTCGTGTCTTCGATGTCATCTAAACGGGAAGGGATCCTTCTCGCTCTCTTGCTAGTGTCCCTCCTCTGGATATCGGGCACTAACTTTGGTCTTCGAGAATCGCGGTCTGCAAGCCCCATCCAGGATGGCTTCTTGGAAGTGGTTGGTGAAGACAAGGACAAACCGGACGACCGCGAGCAATGGAGAGTACACCTGTCGTGGCACTCCAAAGAAAAGAGAATACCGCAGACAAATGTCATCCATCATGCGCCTGGTATGGCCCGACTATTTGGAAATGGGGTGAATTTTTTATACTTTGGTGCTACAGGATGGACAATATTCGACAACCTTTACGTGCTCAATGGTACGGTCTATGTCGTGACCGATGCACCCGAATCCGTTCCTCCACGCGAAAGAATGACGTCGACCGCTATCGACGTCAGGAATGGCAAGGAGGCGGTAGCAGCACGACTGCCTTCTGACCGAGAAATGCGCATCATCTCAACCGAGGAAGGCAGAAAGATATTCGGCACAACGGCCGAAATCATTGACGGTGTTACTGTACGGATTTTTCTCCATTCATGTCATTCTGACTTACAGCACTCTAGTGGCTCGTGAATGATCCTCCTCAATTGTGCGTTGCTCTCGCCTGTCGATATTTCTCTTTGGCTGACACGGCCTTTCCACGCAGCATCACACATTATTACCACTGGGCTGCGGAGCTCTTCTTTGGCTTTTGGCGCACTTATTCCTCACTCGACCCTGCCCTTCCCTCAACAGGACGCACACCACTTGCCGCGCTCAGGCGCGTCTGGTTCGCCCACACTGACTCTGATCATTGGCGTGACTATGCCCACATGAACGAATGGATTCTCCGCAGTACTTTCCCCTCCCTCACCTCCGAGTACGTGAACGATTGGAAGGAGCGTGCTGAGCTTGGTCGACCTTTCATACTCGATCGCGTCATTTTTTCGGACCGCGCAGCCGCGATGCACGGAAAGGATTTTGTGCGCACTGAGCGCATTGCAGCTGAGGCGTTCGCGTTACCAGGGAGTCCGCACTGGTGGAGTACGATCCGCGGTGATATTGTCAGATTTACAGGGCTGGACGAGGACATTGGGTCCGGGACGACACACACCCCCGTGATTACATATATCTCGAGGCAGGAGTGGGGGAGGCGGATGCTCAGGCAGGAGGACCATGAGCAGCTGGTCAAAGAGCTGAATGCGCTGAGGGATGAATATGGGTATGAGGTGAACGTGGTAAGCATGGATAAGCTGTCAAGGATTGAACAAATAAGGCTAGCGGCACGCACGACGGTGAGTACGATTTTCTTGTTGATATGACGTGGTTGACGGAGTCTTCATGACATAGATCATGATGGGAGTACATGGAAATGGGTTGACATCGCTCGTGTGGATGAACCCTTCACCCCGTGCGACAGTCATCGAGTTCTTCTACCCTGATGGATTCGCACATGACTATGAGTATACCACTCGTGCTCTCGGGATGACATACTATGGTGTGTGGGACAATCGGTACATTTCTATCCTTTCGTCTGCGCGCTGTTGAAGGCATCTGATTTTTAATTGTCTAGGACCTTCACGAGTTCAGAGCTGCCGCCTGTAAAGTATCCGAAAGGATTCCAGGGGAATGACATTCCGATTGACGGGTCTGTGGTAGCTGGGCTCTGTCAGGACAGGATACGCGTAAAAAGCGAATCTGATGACTAGACAAACCGATGGATATTGCATTTCAGAGACTGTCATTTATGACGTAGACTAGATGCAGACTATTAGCAGGACATTTTGTACATTCTTTTCACTCGCACAAACCCTCCAGCGAGCACGTGACTGTGACTTGCAGTTTAATCCTCTCACAGTCTAAGTCTTGTATTTAGTTCATACCTCGTCGTAGCTCCTGCAAGACCACAGCGCGTCGACGGAGGTGTAGCATCGAGTTTGTCAATGGATGTCGATGCACACCATTCAGGTGCATCTACAGAAACCGCCGTGGCACGGACCGATTCAAGCAACAACGCTTGTACGATTCCGAAACGCACGCGATCGCAGTTGACCGCTCCCAACGATATCTTTCGTATGCCTCTCGCACGTTCCCCTCTCAAAGACGCCAGAGCACATGCAAGAGCTCAGGCTCAGGCTACGTTGTCGAAACAGCGCTCGCAACCTCACACGCAGCGACCTCGCCAAGATGCGGAGTCAGATTCAGCTCCTTCAGGCAAGGTGGAATCAGAAGGAGGAAGAGGAAGCATGAAAAATACAGAAGAAACGAAAGCGATAGGAGTTGCACCGTCGCAGGAGATGGAGAAACCGCATGACGACGACGACGACATTAGGGGCAGCGGGGACGACGACTCACATCAGCATGCAGGACCAACAGGTGCAAAGAAGCGAGCGTCTCCAGACACTGAACCAGTGCGTCTCACAAGCCCGAGTGCGGAGCGCAACCCGAAACGTGCCAAATTCGAGTCCATGAAGGTACTTTCGAAGACGGAAGAGGTAGCACATCCTGGGATGGAATACGAGGTGCCCCTTCGCGAAGACGATGATACAAGTCCCAGGAGTCGTACTAGACGCTTCGTCCGTGCTTCATCCGTGGTGTCCCCGAACAGGCCTGCATCAATATTTCCTCCTCGTGCCAAGTCTGTCCCTTTGGAAGCTGAAGACATCGCGCCACCCTTAGATCTGACGGCGGTTCCGCCTTCACCTCGACGTTCCCCAAAGAAGGGCATTGAGATTAGGCGTGCCCCTTCTCAGCCTCCGCCGGACGAAGACTCTATGGACGTCGATCGTGCTGAACCTTCATCCTCGGATTTGTCTTATTTCACTAATGTCGCATCATTCCCTTCACCTCGGAAATACCCCGCTTTCAATTATGCAGTCAACTTCGCAACGCCTCTCACTGCTAGAAGACACACAGGCCACCATTCTATACCCATATCTCCCCTTACACCTCTCCCGCCAACGCCATTCACAGCACGACTGCCGAACACCGAAAGTTCATTAGTCCAAGTAAGTTCATATGCCATGGAACTGAGCGTTTTGGCATATGATTCTTTGTTTTGCTTCTGGTTACCATCATGCAGAAAGCACAATCCATTTTACGCAGACCCAAGGATATCGACATGCTAATGGATGTCCCCACGTCTCCCGTGGACGACTCTCCCCCCCTAGACTCGCCACCAAGGCCACAACACGAGCCAACACAGCTTGACGTCTCCCGGCCGTCGTCAGCTGCTTCCACTCTGTCTGACTTGAGCAGCATCGACGAATCATCCGATCCACCAAGCAGGTCCCAGGAACTCATGCCTCCGCCGCCCGTGCCCCTTAATAGGGCCCCACCAGCCAAGACTAATGAGATTACCCCACATTTAACTACAGTGGAATCTGATGCGACCCTCACCCAATATTTCACAAATCCAGCGGCTGGTTCGTCGAAGAAGCGTCCAACGGTCGTCGGCGGGATGAAGCCCAAGCCTGGGTCTACTGTCAGTTCAGTTCTCAGACGTGTGACCCGAAGCGCCATGAAGGGGACGGAAGGAGATTTCCATCGAGATCACGAGGGCGCGAATGGGAGCAATTCCGGTGGTCCGTCAATACTTCTATACGCCTTTCGACTGCTGTTTAACATATGACATACAGTTATTCCCTCATCAACTCCCTCTACTTCATCTACGTCAGTTGCAGCTCCTTCCACCTTTACTAAAGTCCAACCTGCCAAAAGGACTTCACGATCTAAGCCTCCAGCTCTGCAGAAGCGCTCAGCCTCATCGTCCGCCCTCGTCTCCACATCTAATAATTCCAAACAAACTTCATTGTTCGCTTTCATTGGCGTCAAGCCTGCAGTGACAACCTCGACTACTAGTTCATCTAAGCCCATTCCTCCACCCTCTCCATCCAAGATACCTCTACCTCTTTCCCCTGTGAAGCGTACACCGGGAAAACCAAGGTCTTTTACGATAAGCTCTACAGGAGTAACCACCAGTACGGATATATTCGGTGGAACATCACGAGGGAGGGCCCTCTCAACGCTTTCGCATGCTCTGGAAAAGCTCAGCGTGCCACCGCCCAGTCGGCCGAACACGAGTTTGGGTTTTCTGAGCCTGGACGATCCAGCGGATGATGGCGCACCGACCGGTGATGATAATGGTAGTGCCAAAGATGATGCTTCTGCTCCTTCTGCTCCATCGAGGTCGGCGGGTACGAATAGAGGTAGGGAAAGTGGCTTTGCACGCCCAACTGCTTCATCGCTGAGGCGTGCAGCAACGGTATCGGGACCAGTGACCAAACAGGGCATCGGAGGCTCGTCTGTTGTAGCGAGGATGCAGAGGTATCAGGGCGTCGCTGGACGGGAGAGGGTTTCGAATGGAATATTTAGTCGTGTCGGAGAACGGGCCAGTAAGAACCCCACCCTTCCAACCGTGGTGGGGAGCCCTGTGAAGGGATCCTGTTTGGTGGAGTTGGAGGTCACCACTGCAAACGAACGTGAAGACGACCATGGTGTGTTGGAGCGGGCATCGCTGCATGGCACATCTGATATTACAGACGGTACATCCGACGCCATTCGACAGGACACAGAGACAGAATCAACAGGAACGTCGCCGCCATCCCCAATGGACAAGGGAAAACAACGTGCAGCAATCTCATCGTCGCTTGCTCTTAACCCTGCGTCTGCAGCATTACACGCGCTTTCCGAGAGTCTGTCGTCGCTACCGCAGACACCACCCGCAACGAAACCGAGACCAGTCGGCACTAGGTTGGGACTAAGGAGTACAAGTATGGCTACGAACAAAGGGAGTCCTGCTGAGAACGACCCTGGAAGTGCGCTGTCGAATGCATCAGGTGCAGATTTGAGTCGGTCTGTTGATGCTGGTCCTAGTAGCGGCAGTGCAGAGGGCACAGTGGTCAACGGTTCTGGGGGTGGCAAGAAGTCTTCACTCAAGGTCCTCAAGAAATGTGCGATTTTTGTGGACGTACGTACCGATCAAGGAGACGATGCGGGAAGTTTGTTTGTGGATATGCTGAGAGGCCTCGGGGCGAAGGTATGGTCCACGACGCATAGATATTGCGTGGGACTGGCTAACTGATTAATCCTCTAGATCATGGGCAGAGTCTGCCAAAGCTGTACGCATATCGTCTTTAAGAACGGGTTGCCAAATACATTGGCGCGGTACCGGTAAGGATTGTCCATCACCACGTCCGTTTTTAAATGTCACATTCTTCAAACTGCAGCCTTCTTGATTCAAAGCCACATGTTGTTGGTATTGCATGGGTTGTCGAGTGTGTCGAACAGCGGGCGAGGATGGATGAGGAGAAGTACAAAGTCGACGTGGAGTTTATCAATGTGGCGGGTGGAAATAAGGTCACTTGCCTAATGTTCCTTCCTATTGACAGTATTGCTTAACTGTCTGCAGCGTCGCCGCTCGATGCTTCCCAGGCACTTGATACCACAATCACCGGCGCCCGATACGTTTTCCGTACCCATGAACACGTCGTCCGATGGAGGCGAAGAAGACACTAGTACTAAAGCTCCCGAGGAATCCCCCTGTATGTACTACAATTCGTTCGCGCTGCTTGGTCTTACGCTGACCACGGATCCCTCGCTGTTTCAGCGCAAGATGCCGATATCAGCGTGAGGTCAAGAGATGAAGATGATCTACCACCCCTCGAACGTGCTCGACGAAGGCGGAGTATATTACCTGGAGGACAGACAAAGCTATTTGGATAGTTCTTTGTTGGCTCGATCCTCACTTCTTTGCAGCAAACATCTATTGCTGATTTTGACTATGGTTTCGATTAAAGTATAGGTTTATCTATGTATGACATTTGTATCTTTCTTGCGAGTTATTACTATCATACTTCGTGTTGACCCAACAGGTGCAATGACTTGTGCTTCGCGTTTGCCCTTTTGGGTCTCGGCTTTGGCCGTCCCCTTTCCTGATCTACTTCCACGTGACGAACTATGTTATGGGCGTCCACGGTCTCACCACCTATCTACACGAGAACCAGCGTGTTCTCAGCAAGACCGTCCTTTTCCCCAGACCGGATGTCTCTGATGACGTGGTGACGACCATCGTCGTCGATGGCTGGTCGTGAGCTTCACTAGCAACGCTTGCAGATCCGGTCTCACGATAGTGGTGGCAGGTTCATCTACGAGGTCTACCAGCAGTCGCAACTGCCATGGGTTTACGGAGGAGAGTATGCTGACTTTAAGCGCCATGTTGAGCAAGTCGTCTTGTCTTGGATCGCAGTTGGTTTTAAAGTATACTTCGTTTTTGATGGTGCGCGCAACACCAGTAACCAGGTCCATCAACTGATATCCTACCTGTGTTGTACAGGACCTGCTCCAGAATTGAAGATACCGACCCTGATCAGTCGCCTGAATCGATCGAACGTCGAACAGTCCCTTATTTTTTTCCGCACTTCCCAAGCATCTCGTTCTACGCCGCGATTCCTCCGTGAGACTCGTATTCTTCCGCCTCTCACCTACGAATGTTGCGTGCAAACACTTCAAAAGCTTGCCCTCTCCGGAAAACTACCGCTCGAGGTGCATTTCGCTGATGAAGAGGCGGACCCCTACGCTGTTGAGCTTGCAGGACGTCTGGGCGCTTATGTCGTTTCGAACGACTCTGACTTTGTCATCTTCAATTCGGGTCACTATGCGGGTTATATGCCATTGAATGATATGGTATGGTCGGCGCCAGTTTCACAGGAGGAGACAGTCGTATCCATGAATGCTGATAGCGATGATGGCTTTCAAACTGTCGTACATTCCAAAACCAAGAAGCGATCCACCGGGCAGAAACAGTCCACATCCGGAATCATCCCGCCAACAGATGTACTTGCAACGGACTTGACACTCACCGCATCTGTTTATTCACCGGTGGCACTAGCTTCTCACCTCAAAATTCCTGTTACTATCCTTCCCTTATTTGCCTCAATCGTTGGCAACGACTTTTCAAACCAGTCGACTACACAACGCAATATCCAGTCTCTCTTCTTTGAAAAGCGCATGTCACTTTCGCAACGAATCACTCGCACTGCGAACACATTGGCTGACATCCTGAATGCAGCCACACAGCAACGAAAAGCGAAGCATCAAGTTGATTCGGCCCTGGACTTGATTGATCGCACGGTGAACGCTCTACTTATCCGTGCCCCGAACCATATGGCATCCGGAGAAGTGGAGGCAACCGTGGACAGGATTGTCACTGCGGCACTGCAATATGCCATTGACAAGTATGACGGAGGAGTTTATGGACCGACATCCTTATGGCCGACCCGAATATGTGCATTGCACAAGGAGGAAACTTGTCCTTTTGCAGCTTTATTCAGGCGAACGCTGTCTCATAGCCCAGATGAGACTACCGGCAATGGTCTTTGCGTTGCAGCGGACCGTGAGACCTTAACGATAGGTTTCATGTACGTTGAGGCGTATCGTGGCGGAAAATTGAAACCAAAGATCGCGGATATTGTAAGCTTAGGTACATTCTGGCCCAAGCTTTTCCTTGAAAATCCAGACCTCGAGACGGTGGCGAAATTAATTGGACGACCTGTTCGACGGTGGATCTACGCCATTCTGGCAGATGGCGTGGGACTTCCCGAGAAAACTGTTCTTGAGGCTGTGTCACCAGCTTCAGTGGATAGTAGTAACGCAGCTCAAAACCCTTTGGAGTGTGACGGAGATGAGGAAGACCCCGATGAACTGATTGACGTTGTTGAGGAGGATTCGTCGGATGACGACGCCGATCTCTTAGCCCCGCTACGATGCGAGCTCGAGCGCCTCCGAACCTCGGATTCGGGTTCCGACATTCCCGCATCGGCCTCTTCTCGTTCCAACTTCTGTTCCGAGCCAAGGAGCATCATCGAGTACGTTCGCAGGGGAACACGTATAGCCCCAGAGCAGGTACCTGTCCCGGACATTCCGGCTCTCGTATCATCTTCAGGCTTCAACCTCCCGACCGAGAATGGAATGCATGTGCCATTCCAACTAAGAAGTCTGGAAGAACGGATGTCGTTATTCCTTCAGATCCTAGGAAGCGATTTCCCGCAGATCCGGGCTTTGCCAGCAGACCAACTCGTTGGCGTTCTCGCTGTGCGATGGGTCGTTCTAACTCTTCATCTCCGTGCGGTCGAGAGTGGAATGAATAAAGACAGGGACAATGCAAGATGGACATACCGCGAGGCACGTGCCTTCCTGGCGTTCTATATGGCATGGTCAAAGCACGATGGGGATGGAAGCGTCATGGACGCCTCAAGTGCATCACGCCACGATACCCAGATGGATGGCACCGCCGTGCCCATTGAGGATCGGAATGTTCAGCTCATGGCTCAGGTCTTGATGGCAATCGAAACCATTCAGGACTTGTCGCAAGTGCTGTTCTTGTCGGACCATGTGCCCGTTAACGTGGAGCGGTTATCAAGCCTCCGTTTCCATGCATACTTGACCAGTTCATGTGCTGTGGCGGATGATACTGTACCATTGTGTATGTGGGACGCATGCGTGCACTTTCTGAGCCATGCGTTCCGTGAAGAGAGGTCAAAGAAGAACAAGAAGAAAGTCGACGATGCTAGTGTCAGGACTAGACGAGAAGCCAGGACAGTTGCGAGTTGTGCGACGAGCGGGCGCGGTCTGTTTGGGGTACTAGTCGATGCGGAGGCATGACTGTTGCATACTGCCTGGACACTGCTTTAGTACAGGCACATGGTTCTGCCAACCACTCAAAACAGCTTTTGATTACGTAAATAATGTGATTAGAAGGTTCTTTGGTTCTGCTGGTGGAACTCTGTGCTGTGCCATACAGAGCCATTTCTGGTTCTTCACAATGTCGCCTACAATGAAGGCTATTGCCCACACAGCCAATTACTGACAAGTAATAAGTAACGGTGTTCTCGTTCTGCTATGTTCATTTTCTTAGTTCCCTACCCACCCAGATCTCAGAGCCCACTTCGCCCACCCAGGACATGACTGTACACCGCACAACTGGTCGTAGATCCGCTGCCATTGCAGATGTGATTACGTACCGTCATGAAGACAAGATGGTTTATGTTCCCCTTGATTCCAATTGGCTGGTGAGTCTGGATATGTTCTTGCATTTCTTTGTGGGCTCACACGCGACATGTGTAGGAAGCGCTACGGCATGCACAATCCGCATTTGCGACACTCGCAGGGATTGATGGAAAACGAATTACATTCTCTGTGAATCTCATCAAAGATGGACAACGAAAGTCAGTCAGGATCAGTCCGTCTGCCTGGCGAAGCGTATCATCACATCTGGCGCGCTATGAAATCATTGACATCGAAGTCAACCCGGAAATTCCGAGGCTTGTTGTCACTGACGTTGACGCACCACCTCAGTATTCTTCCTCCGCTCTGTCCTCCCATGAACATTCCGCGACAAAGTGCTGTCATTGTATAGAAGAAAAGGGGAATCCAACGGTGGAGACGCAACGATGTTCACGGTCTCCCTCTCCTACACTGTCAATGGGGCCACACAGCTCAGGCAAACTCAACCCCAAAAAGATGCTGCAGAAACTGTTCTGACTTTCTCAGGGCTCTCAATTGATGTTGAACTACGCTTACTACTGCCCTTCGAATGGATGTTATATCGTCAGTCATACCCTTTCTTAGCACTCCAGTCTTTTGTTCAATGTATTTGTTAGGATATACTGGTTCTAATTTGTTCATAGACACGGTTATGTAAAATGTTGCATTAGTTGTGTCAGTACCTTTTTTTCGGACGAATGGTATTATTATGTAGCCACTGACGGATCTGGTTCTACATAATTAAACATGCCCTTACGCCGTCGCCTGGAGAATTGTCAGTACTTGTGTGGGATAAGCGGGATGGCAAGTACCAACCAAGACACCGCCAACACCGGTATGTAAAGTGACAAGTCATACAATACTGGATGGCGGAAGGCCGGCGCCCAGCCACACCGCAGAAGAACTTCTTAGTCGAAAAGGCAAACGAACCATTAATAGACAGACATGTGTGGATCCGGGGTAGACACTGGGTCATGACTAACTCATACTACAAGATCGTGTTCAGATGGTCCCAGATCCATCGTGTTCGCCTTTAAAAAATATTTGGCGCCGCTCAGGAGGGCAATGCATCAAAATCCCAGGTATCATCCTAGGAGAGTGGTTGAAGGCATCTACGGCCACAGGGGCAAGTGGTTGGCTGGGTTATAGGGGGTACCATGTCATGGAATCGGACATTAGAGGACGCGCTAGGGAAAAGCGGACCCTAAATGCCATAGCAAGATATAAGGCGCTAGTCTCAAGGGTATTCATTTGGTTACCGGAAATCTGCAAGCTGTAACAACGCACCGCGTAGAAGATAAGTCGCGCGACTTGAACAAAGAAGCACTGATTTTGCTGTGACCATAGTCCGTGATTCAGCTACTTCTAGAAAGCATACGATCATGGGACAATAAGCATACAGCAACCCATTTTTTATGTGAACAAAGGAAGAGACAGCGAATCTTATGTGAGTTCCACCAGTGATCACTGCCACTCCACTGGACATATTTACCTATTAGCCGGCGGGGACGCACACTATACGGCGTTCAGTTGGAAGTACAACAGCTTGATCAATTTATCACACCAACGTTCACAGTAGTATCGGCCACACACCTGGATGTCGGAGTGAACCCCGCAATTGATACAGCACAACGAGAACGTGAAACACGTTGATAGACAGCACGTACCATATGTGATCTGTGTGGCAGATGCTGAGGGGTATTCTACGTAACTGACTCAGTCCCGGGTGTAACGGACGTGGGTACCCACGCGTGGCATCGGGTCAGCGCAACGTGACCGTCGCGTCTGGATAGCAAGAGCCCACGCCGACACCAGCAGGTACACGGGAATATTGCAACAGAGCACGAATGGTATACTCAACGCACATGATGCCAGCCTCGTACACGTGGACACTAGCCACAAAGTGCATCGTCGAAAATCTCCGACAAGCAGAAGCGTGTTATGCAATGCAGTTCACGCCCATTCCGTGCAGAAAAGGCACTCGACGCAAACAGCAGTATTCTATTAACTGGCCTTCGTGCGCCACTTACATGATAAGCATTGTTTCTGGACGTGTCAGAAAGTATGGAAGGAACTCAAACTTATCACTCACTCAATACACGACTAATCGCCATATTACATTCATCCGTTTAACTCATCTCCGCTCACCATAATTATCGGGATCCAATCGATCAATAGGACACCCTACGAGTTTGGATCCTACGACGTTTCGCCACCAGAGGTGCGACTGTGTCGCAGCAGTGCCTTACTCCTGAATGTCGCGTTGTACTGCAACAAATTATTGATATCTCGAACCCAGTCATCCTCCTTCCCTGGTCCAACGCCTTCCTGTCCATCGAGTCCACAAGGGGCGCCACTCTCAGTGTGTGCATCAATAGGCATATCGACAATGGACGACCGATTGATGCACGGTACAGGATAAGCTGAGGCTTGCACAGTAACGGTCTCACCCGGGTTGAGCACGTGGACTGTGCGCCCATCCATAGAAACACCAGCTGCTGCACGGCTTTTGTCGCCAATCTATACAAAGGAAAAAATTGTGAATACAAAGTACAGCATATGTGAAGCAAGGACAACACGCACCCTCAACGTAATTGATGAGGACGACGGAAATACAAGGGGACGGAATGACAAACTACGTGGACATATGGGGACAAGGATCACTGCACTAAGGGATGGATGCACGATTGGACCGCCCGCGGAGAGTGAATAGGCAGTAGAGCCGGTGGGCGTCGATACGATCATGCCGTCGGACTGTATGTGAAGCAGGTTAACAGAGATTATAAAGGGGTGAGAAAGGACAAGTTGGAAGCGAGGAACGTACCACAGCCTCCGTAAGGTGTTGTCCATCAACATAAATGTCAATGGTGTTAAGGTGTGGGCTAGACCCACGGTGTAGTGCAATCTCGTTCATTACTTGCCAAGCTGCGTGTAGGACAGGTGGGTCAGATATGTACAAGCGCGTGGAACAGCCAACCGGGAAATATAGGGACAAAGAACCACAAGGGACAAAAAGGAACAGCACGTACCGTCCACATCCGACCCACTATTCCTCCCTTCTCGATCATGAAATGAACAAGAGAGCCTCATACGATGCAGGATCGTTGCTTTCCCGTTAAAGACTGCTTCCAGACCCTTGACATAGTCGTCGATGTCTGTTATATCCCCCGTTCTTAGCCATCTTTACACGAAGCACCAGGGGGATGGAGAAAGGTAAGACAGAAAAACTCACGAAAGGGCAACAAAAAGCCAAGCGTGCCCATGGAGAAGCTAAGCACAGGCGGCACAGCCCCGTGACTAAAGAGAGATGCGGCATGTAATATCGTACCGTCCCCACCAAGCGTCATAACGAGGTCGACTGGTGCAGCATTCGGACCTACAGATATCACACGTTTAGATAACCAAGTGCATCAGTAAATTCGATGTGGAAAACAGGGAGGTCATGGGTAACGCATACCTGGTCGCCACACCTGCACGTGTGCTGGCCTGTCTGGCCTGTCTTCTGCATAGATCTTGACATTGGGGTATACTTTTCGGATGTGTCTGCACACAGATGTCATTGGTGTGGGTGTGGGTGTGGGACACACGCACTCGAGTAAATCATCTATGGCCCTGACGATAGGTTCAGTCCTAAGCTTGTTTATCAGCAGAATCGAGCGTGGCGGGTACGCGGACGTGTGGTTCCGACTGCTCTCCTTTCAATGGTGAGCATGGTGGAAGCGACCTAGGTACTGAAGACGAACACTCGTTGTGTTGTTTGCTCCGATAACCCGGGATCCTCTCCGTCCACCTGTGTGGTCAATGTCGAGAATTTACGTCCTTGGGAGTACACATTCCGCCCCAGGCACTCTCGTGGCAACCCGATGACACTGGTATGGAAAGACTTGAAACCTGTTCGCAAGAGCGCTAGGCCAGCTGTTCGTCGGTGTCGGGAGGGTGTGCATGGATCACGGAATACGCGCGCTACGGCGTTGGTGCTGGCACATGCCGAGTAATGCAGCACAGTTTGGCGGGCATACAGACAGCAGATGGCAGGAGTTTGTGTGGTCATTCGGCGATAGAAGTCCTTGAATACTGTCTAGGACCACGGGCAGGTGAGCGGGCCAACTCATCGATGGTAACCGAAAGCAGGTGCCCTTATACATACCAAGATGGGTATTTTTATTTTCCCCTTGACAATTACTGTAAAAAAAAACCTGCAGAAAACAGAACGACGGAAAGAAGAGAATTCCATGCATTTACAGATCAACAGAATTTATTCCGGGCTGCCAAACATGTTTTGAATTCTTCTGCGTCTGTTGCAACCAAGACGACACAAGTAAGTGCACAGCCACCGTATGGTTTTGGCAAGTCTCTTCAATTGTAACAGAATTTCCAAAGTCTCCCGTAGGCAACCCTCAAAGTTTGAAGGAAGATAGTCGGACTTTCGAACTTTTTGGTCTGCTAGCAAACTCCTGCCTTGCCATGTCTTCCGATTCCCGCTTTGCACGTCTAAAAAGCGATCCGCGTTTCCGACAACCAAAGAAACGTCAATCCCGTGCCGTCGACGACGAGCGTTTCCAAGCGGGACCAAGTAGCGATGAAGGGAAAGAAAAGGGGCGGGGCAAGCCTATTAGCTCAATAGCGGACTATGCGCGCGGGATGGTGCTCATGGAGTCTTCCGACGAGGAGGAGGATGGAGAAGAGTTGGACGTGGGCGACGAGGCCGAAGCCCTTCATCCAGAAGAGGACGAAGGAGACAAACAAGATGCACAAAGGACCCGCCGGCTGGCTGTCGTTAACATGGACTGGGACCATATTCGTGCCGTCCATTTGTTCAAAATATTCTCGTCGCTTGTCTCGCCAACCGCTACTGTCAATTCGCAATCGACGACAAAAGTTGTACGAGGAAATATTTTGAGTGTACGTGTGTATCCTAGCGAGTTCGGGAAACAACGGATGGCAAGAGAAGAACAACACGGTCCTCCACCGGAAGTCTTCAAGAAGAAGGAAAGGGGGGATGAGGAAGTTGTTGACGAAAAAATGATACATGAGATTGGCTCGGGCGAAGATTACGACGAAGACGCGCTGCGCACATATCAGCTGGAACGGCTACGGTAAAGTTTCTGAGCATCTGCTCCTATCTACTTAGTGCTGACACGACCGTAAGCCAGATATTACTATGCCATTGTCGAGTGTGATACTGTGGAGACTGCGGCGCATATCTTTGACGAATTAGAAGGAGCTGAATTAGAACGGTCTGCAAACGTCTTCGATCTCAGCTTTGTGCCCGATGGCATGACCTTTGAGGGCGAGCCCAGGTGATGTTACCGTTCTTATTTCTGTCTATGGGGACAATAGTCATTGATGTGAACAGAGATGAGGCCACAGAGCTTCCCAATGGGCCATACCATGCTGTCGAGTTTTCAACAGATGTACGTGGTCTCCCTACGAGTAGTATTGAATGGGTGATGTACTGCTTAATTCTTAGGCCCTCCGACATTCCAAGGTCAAGCTTACTTGGGATGAGGAAGACCCTGACCGGACCAACCTCACCCGCCGTGCATTGTCCAAAAAAGAGATGGAAGAGGCAGACTTCAAGGCCTACATCGCATCGTCTGAATCATCCTCAGAGTCAGGAGAAGAAGACGACCATGCTCAGCAGGCCTTCTCCAAAAGAAATGTTGATCGGGATCGTCTGCGGGCGCTATTACTTGGGGACAATGACAATGCACTCCCCGAAGGCTGGGGAGGCATTGACGCTGAGGAGGCAGGGAGCGACGTGGATATGCAAATCACATTTACACCCGGGATAAGTGTGGCCAAAGATCCCGAAGATGAAACTACGCTTGAAAGGTACCAACACAAGATGCGAGAAAAGCGCCGACTGAAGAAGGAAGAACGGTCACGGGCAGGAGTCGCACCGGATGAATGTGAGGAAGACCGACAGACGGAAGCTGTGGGGAAGAAAAAACATAAGAAAAAACGGAATGATAGAAAGGAGGATGTGTATGCTTCAGATGAGGCGGAGGATGATGACTTCGTGATGGACGTCAAGGATGACCGGTTCAAAGCCCTCCACGAAGATTACCAATTTGCAATTGACCCCAGTAACCCTCAGTAAGTATTTCCTTCAGTTACTTTATTTGCTTCGCATTTGGTGACCTATATTGCAGCTTTAAAAAGACCAAGGGCATGGCCTCCCTTCTCGAGGAGCGGTCCAAACGCCAAAAGGATCGTCCTCGCCCTACGAGCCACGACCTCCAGGCCAGAGGGCCCTCCATAGGAGACGATGGGCGCAGCCTCCATAGCCTTGCGGAGCGTGTCAAAAGGAAAAGTGCTGCTTCCCGGGAAGGTGGCTTGGGGAAACGACGCAAACTATAGCGCGATTAGGTATTTGGAGTGCGGCCTTACAGTCCAGTCTACCTCACGAAAATTTCACGGGCGCTGCAGCATGGGAGAAAAGTATATGCAGTAGCTGTTTATCATCGCAGACTCATCAGGAGCAGGTTACCACGAGTCGCAATATCGCACAGCAGGATCTACCTTGCTTGATGATCACACATTCGAATTCACAAAATATACAATAAACACTGAGAATCTCATCAGATGTGAACTGGTACGGGGTATGGTTGGCATAGATCTAGGAGTTATCCAATTAGGGTCCGCTGCAGTGTCGGTTCATCATCACCAGATTGTAGGGCTATGACAGTAAGGCTTGGTATGTAGAGCAATGATAGCTGATTGGTATGGGTGGCTCTCATCGTGAGCTGGCATGTGTGCACGACAGGCAATGGCCTACGCACTACCTTTGGTAAAATTGCGCAGTGATAGAAGGATATCCTTCCTATGTTTCGGGGGGAACATTCGACCAGAATGCATCTTTCGGAAGCGAGGGCTTGAAATACATATGCACTGCAGTGGCTGTAGAGAGTACTGTGATTTCGGCGCTCACTATCAGTTTGTCCAAAAATACAGTGATGTAGGTCATGATATTTGCTGTGGTTGAATGAAATGCTCCGCAAGACTCCAAGCTGTCTTGTTGATCAGTCGTCTGCCTTTGAACTTACGCACACCCCGGATTCCTGATTGCAAGGGCGATGCGTGCTGTGAGAGAAAGACAGGGGTTTCTCTGATTGTGTCAGATGTTAGTTGGCGCGCTGGGCACTGGAATCGGGTACTTGAATCCAGTCCGCAGCTCCTTTGTCAAGCCGCACATGATATTCTCTTTTGTTCGAAGAAGAAAGTTGGGAATGAATCTCTACGATATTGCATGTAATGGGGGGTGAAGTGGTGGGAACCTCAATGCCGCACTCTACAAGTCAACACCAAACAACAGTCTGAAACCTATCCTTCCATGTCTCCATCGTTATCGCCTTCATCTTCCCCTCCTTCTTTCTTCCACACCCGCTTAACGACTTTCACCGCGAGTATCATGGGGTCGGGAGTCCATGCCTTCTCCCAAGCACGTGCTCCAAGGTGGTGGAGGGATCCGTTGGAGAGGGCGTTGCGGAAGTGCAACAAGGCAACGGACGTAGGAGTAAGGAGAGTGCTGACAGGGTCGAGCAGAGATTGGATGGGTGAAAGAATGGAAGATTTGATCAGCGAGAAAGAAGAGGATGAGAGAAGATGTAGATGAGAGCGCGACCTAGTGCAAGGTAAGCAAAAAATAGGAAGGGGGAAAGGAAGGGGACATGCCACGGGCTATCGATCTGGCCTTCCTTGATTTCCATCCCATCGTCTAACAATACTCTGCGATTATGGTCGTTGGCGCGGCCGTGCTCGATGAGAGCAGCTTTTCTTCTCTGGAACCACTCTTCACGCTTCTGTGACCAGACGTGTTGCTTGCTAAGGTCCATTGTCATTGTTTCGATCTTATCGCGGGCGGCGAGCGCAGAACTGGATGTCCAGATGTAAAATCCGGGGTTCCAGATTCGTGTTTCCTGCGGTTGGGGTGGGTGCTGTTGTGGAGGTGCGTCGGCGCTGGTTTGCGATAAAGTCTTGAGTTTGGTATAAGAGACAGAGGCGGGCACGGGATGATCTGGAGTTGGGGAGCAGACTTGCCCTTCTGGTGGAAGGGGAATGTCGTGCTGAAGGACCTCGATCTCAAAGGGGAATACGCGACGGAGACAAATGGAACGACATGTAGGTGGTTTGCGTTGTGCCCTGTGTGGGGCCGTCTGTGTACAGTAGATGAAACAGCGTTCGTCTGTGGTGTTGGGTGGTTGGCCTAAGACTATTAGTCAACGCAGCGTCAAGTCAGACGGGGCGAGCTCACCTGGTGGTGGTCTGTGAAGGGATATAAACGGGACTGACTTTGGTGGTCTGCGCGGTGTTTCATTGGTGTCTGGTGCTGTCGGTGCACTGGCCATGTCCTCGTCGTCTAGGTCTGCTTCACCGGCATTCTCCGGAGATGGTCGTATATCACGTAATCCACCGTGTTTTTTCCTTTTCTTCATGCGTTGACCGAAGAATCGTTGTCGCAGCGACACGCACAGAAAGCCATCCACTGAGCTTTCGTGTCAATGCTGTGGGGAAAGTCCCCGGAGACACAGAGACGCACCACACACTCCTTGGAAAGCGCCCAGCTCGAAGTGTGCTGAGGTCGTGTGTGTGGTCTGGGCGGGATTGCTTTTCGCTCGGCATTCTGATGCGGTCGGATCGCTGGCGTCGCACCCACCCACTCTGTCGCCTGTCTTTATTTCGGCGCGCCCTCTCCCCCATCACGGGAAATGGCATTTCCTGCACGAAGATATGAGTGCTGGTTTCTGCTGGAGCAGACGTGCGTCGAGGCAGGCGTATGCGTTGCTCATAGATACAGAGGTATACGATTGCTGGCATGCCTTTGGGCTGCCTTCAACGGAATGGGGCTTACTATCCGTCAACGCACTTCCTATCTATTTTTTCCTTCTGTTCGGGCGTTCGTCGCTCGGTCTTGCCCCGTGTAGTTCTGTTAAGGTGAGCAACCCAGCTTGTTTTGATCTCTCGAATGATGGAACAGTTTACTTTGAATTTCTTCATGGAGGATCTTCGCGTTTCGTGAGGATGTGCTCCAGATCTTGACATATGCTGATTTGACTCTCCAATTGTCGTCCAACTCACTGATTGTCTTATCTTCTAGATAGTTGCATCGGCCAAAAGAGCACTCAGTATTTGTGTTGAAAGAGAATACATAGCAGTATGAGGAATATAATACTAGATGTTGAGATGTGATTTCAGCAAAACAAACATTGCACCTTTGAGGGGAATATCAGACCAAGATATGAAGTTAAGCAAAAATTAGTCCACATCCATGCCAGGCCCACCACCACCGTTACTTGCAGCACCTCCCCACCTCCGACCTCGCCCCCGACCTCCCCGGTTCCAGCGCTGTCCATTTGATCGCGCGGGGTTGTTGGTCCCATTCGCTTGGGGTGATTGCGTGTAAGTTCTGGGATCTGCGCCCGGAGGCGCAACAAGGACGATTGCACGTGGGTTGTTGGCGAGAATCGAATCAGAGCGCATTTTGCTAGACAGAAATGAATACTTGGTAAATCGCGGAAAGAGATGTGGCTCACGATCCTCCCTCATTCTCTTGCATCAATACATCTACACTGCCCTCCCCATTCACGATTTCCTCTACACCTGAGATGCGACCCGGGAGTGAGACAGCCTGGGCACCGACCACGCGCACACGGAGAATACGGCCATCGGCGGGCTGTCCATCAAATTTGGTGACGGCTGAATGAGCGTCTGTGGGCCGCTTGAAGGTGAGCCGTACGACGACGTTGGCTGACGATTGCGGGGATGCGAGTTCAGAGGAAACAATCGTGCCACAAGATTGGAATATCGTCTGTTTGTGTGTGTGGATTCATATGGGCGTCAGTTGGCCGTGTGCAGTTGACAAGACAAGGCGACGCACTTCGACATCGGCGGCAGTCGTGCCTTTGAGAAGACCCTCAACCTGGACGACGTTTCCAGACGAACCCGAGGCCCCCTTGATGCTCAGCGGGCCCGATGGATTGACAGGATTGGAGGTGGCGGCGGTGGCCTCGCGCAGCGCGCGTTGAACAAGCACAGAGTCCGCTTTTTTGGGCTGAGCAGCGGAGGTCGTCAACCTTGCTGAAAGAGACGGCTTCGAGGGGTCTTCATAGAGATCGTGCGACCACTGTGCATCTGGGTCGCCTTTTGGAGGACGAGGAGGACGGCTCTATGTGCGCCACAATTGGATGGCAGAACAACCAAGGCAACGTCAGTTGAAGAACACCAAGCCAGCATTGTCAGGAATTGACGATGGCGGACGTGTGTGGGCCATGCAGCGCAAGGCAGACATCGTACGTGTTTGCAAGATTGTTATATGTTTTTCATTCAACGGGAGATCGTCTCGAGGGATGTATGTACGCACATAAGGCGAAGCACGGTTGGCTGACCTTGCACGGACTGGTCCTCCATCCGTTGGGGCAGACAGACGTGCGAGAAGCGACATTTTGGCTTGACTGTGGGTTGAGCGACTTGGGAAGAGGAAGAAGACGAAAGAGCGAGCAACTCCTCGGATGCTGTGTTGTCTTGTTTGGCGGAGTGGCAGAAAAACCGAAGAGGGTTTACTCCAAAGTCTCCTGCACACCGACCCACCAGCAAAAAAGTCCAACTCAACATCTCGCTCTTACTTCCGACAACATGGGTGGAGCTGGTGCGTCCAATGTCGCTGTATGACTGATATCCAGTGACCCGACGACGCTTTCTAGGCTGGCTATTCCTCTTCGCGGTCCTTATGGCTGCTGGCTTGCTTTTCACGATGGTCTTCTTCGTAAGTCATTCCCCATATCCATACCCCGAGTCTCAGCGGTATCGACACTCCTCAGATTATCATGTTCTCTGACCTCGAATGCGACTACATAAATCCTATAGATCTCTGCAACAAGCTCAACCAAGTGAGTCCGTTCCCTGTATGTATTGCAGATAGACTGACGTCACGGCTCGTAGTTTGTCTTACCAGAGAATATTGCACATGCCTTCCTCACGCTACTTTTCCTCCTGTCGGGCCAATGGTTTGCCTTCTTACTCAATCTTCCGCTTATGCTGTATAATGCCAACAAGTGCGTGTGACCTCCTCCTGTAGTTGACTCTTCTCATCGTGCTTTGCACAATAGGATACGAAACAAGAACCACATGTATGACGCAACCGAGATTTTCCGTTCGCTATCTGGGCACAAGAAAGAGAGCTTCATGAAATTGGGCTTTTACCTCTTGTCGTTCTTCTATTATCTGTATCGGTGCGTTCTCCTTCACTCCCTCTATTCCATGTCCTCACTCCATGGTCTACAGGATGATTGTCGCCCTCATCTCGGAGAGCGAGTAAGCACTTCCAGAGGGGACGCGCGTAAATGGCGTGTACGAGTGCTTCTTATACGCAGGCCAGCACGTGGTCTTCTTATCTATGCAAGTTGGATTTTGCTACGTTTTTACTCATCCTCATACATGCTTCATACCTGTGTCGTTCATCGCTTACCGTACAGAAACAACGTCGCAGCCTAACTGCATATCCATTTCCGTCCCTGTGTGGCACGCTAAGACATACGTCATCGATACAGTTTGTAAGGAACATGTGGCGCATTTGTACTACTAATCCTCCTCTTCCTCTTCGTCCCAGTCCACACTCTCCAGTGCAGCGTCACCTTCGCTATGCAGCTTGTCCAGTCCAGTGAGCGCCTCGAGATAGCTTCGATCATTGCATGCGCGTTGGATCATAGTAATCCCCTCTTTCTCGTATGTCTCGAGAACCTGCAAGAGCGTCAGCACTTCCAGCGCTTCTTTAATCGTACAGTATGCGCACCGCCTCGCTGCACCCTGTGCATTGGTCAAAAGCAGCGCCTGTCACTGGAAGGGTACGGAACTGTGCGAGGAAGCCGCGTAGTTGATGTGGCACGAGACCAAGGACACTACTGGAACCTGATCCATCTGATCCAGTATCCGTGCTGTTCGTAGTTTGCGGCGGAGGTGGTGGTGCGTGGATACTGGCAAACACAGAACGTTAGCAAGGCAGTGAAAATGAGATGCAATGTGACACTCACCCAGCGGGGTGTTGTAACAGGGACACTAGCAGCTCGACGGCGGTTGATGCTGCAATTGGTGCCAGTCCTGGCCGTGTCACGGTGCACATTTGGTCAAGTGTGCGGTCAGTGAGCGACTGTGGATGTCCATGAAGTCAAACGTAAGATTAAAGGCGAAACACGTACGTCCGTTGGAGCGACGATATCGTTACAATAGTAACATCCAAGGCGCTGTGTATTCGATGACGGGGATACAGAAGTACGACTACCGTGCCTCATCACAAGGTATGTGTCAAAGCCAAGCGCCGCATTCAAGACGATCTGAATGCAAGTGCGTGTGCTCAGAGTTGCCCGCCAGGAGGTGAGGCGAGAACGAAGGACCCGACCTTGTTCTTAGCTGCCCCGAGCACAGTGGGGAGCCATCTACTCTCACGTGAATCCATCAGGAGGAAAATAGCTTCATGTTCGTCAACTAGCCTCTCGAGCAAGGCAACGTCTTGTTGGGTTTTCTCCATTGAAGCAGAGGGTATCGGGTGTCCAGGCATGGGTATAGAGATATTATATCCAGTAGCGTTCTATGTGATAGAGCGGTCACTATGGCAAAATGTAAGAGAACGATGGGGCATACGATCCCAGGGAAGATCTTCTTGAGATGTTCGGCGGCGCATGCTGCTTTGGGTTTGCCACCGTTCAGACAGTCCTCAAATTCGAACAGTGGTTGACGGACGGGGTTGCTGAATGACACGCGGGCGGAGTCGACGAGTGTGATGGTGCGAACGCCCCACCCCTAGACACGCCATTAGGCTGTTAAACAGGAGTCAGATAAAGTCCTACCATCAATGTGCGGGCTACATAACAACCAAGGGTGCCCGCGCCAAGAAGAAGACACCTTGTATTAGCAACTTTGTCGAGATCTAAAGATGGTAGAATCCGCCATCGCATGAGCTTCAGATTAAGATCAACAGCCTGGTCGGCAAGTCTGGGTCACTCGGTAAGTCTCCGTGAAACGACAATGAAAAGATGTTGGCCATGCCTAGTGGGGTCCATCATAGGGGCCAGATCAGCCATGCGTGCACTAAGCTTGTTGGTCGTGGGGTGTCGTTCCCATCCAACCGCAGAAGGTTTGATGGTGCGGTTTCCGCCTTCCCCTGTAACGATACCGAAGCGGCTTTTCCATGACCTGCCTGCAGTGGGCAGCTCGGTGTCTCTCCAGCAAAGGACACGGGTTGAGGATGCACGTGATGGATACAATGTCTGGAGATAGGTGAGGAGGTTCCGTAGGGGCCATCCCGGGTTATCAAGCGCAGCCGATGGATCGAGGAACCCAACAAGGATCTGTCAAATATAAGACCTATCAGCTCAGTCCAGCCTATTCCCTCTAGAAACTGACGGAGTCCGACGCGTCACCAGTGAAGAGCGTATCCGCATCATCTATCGAATGCAGTTCGGCCGTGTCACCGGTTAGCTTTACGAGGAAGAAGGGTTTCGTTTGGGCGTGTAACGAGTCGAATATAGAGGTTAACTTTGGTGATCATTAGAATGAATATCAGCACGGCATAAGTGGGTCATACCTGGGATCCACTGAGTTCGCAGTCTGCGGCCTTCCATCCTGCAGTTGATATTTCCCAAGCAGGCTTCGCCACAAATGCTGGGAAAGCGAACCAGTAGTAGTACTGATATTTCTTTAGGTCTGCAAACGTTATGAGCAAGAATTGATTCAGCTTTGAAGTATCTCTGTTGTCTACAATACTCTGCCACATCTAGGTAGGAGGCTGAGAATCGGGTGTCAGCCGTGGTGTTACGCGCACCTCATTGGCGACTTGGTTGAATAGGGCGGCCTTATCAGCAGCTTTGAACTCCTCGATCGTGTTGTAGTTCTTGAAGACGCCACGCGCTGCAACAGACATGGCTGGCACCCTGTCTGGCCTTGAGCCGTTTCGATATCTCTCATCGAACGATGTGGACGTACTGAGGCGTCTTCTCGAACGCGTCTGCGCCCAGGACTAGATTACACCCCAATGCCACGTCCTGACCGGTTTCGCGATCTCTGATGGTCCGTCCGATGGTATATGACCCGTTCGCAGTCAACGACTCGTCCGAAAGGCGGAGGACATCGATCTTGACTCTGGTGAGTTCATGCCAAAATCCGGGCTGAACAAGAGAGGCAAATGGTGCAAACTGAACCACGGGCATGGTGGTATCAGCTGGAGGTGGAATCAGCGGATGTGAGGTATGTCACCTATCAAGGCCCGAAATGGCAAGTTGCTGCAGTAGGCTTTGTGGTTAGACGGCAGTGGATGCAACTTCGATTTCGTGTTGTTGCATCAAACCTTCAGTGTAGTACAGGGTATAAAATACCGCTATAAGCTGATCGCTTCGTTGCACCCATCGTCACCTCCCCATCGCGGTTTCCCTCTCTTTCCCCTTCTCTTTCTCAGATCCTGCCCCGTCGTCTAGGTATAGATTATTCTCTTCGATGTAGTCTACCACGGCAGCTGGCAGTAAATACCGCACAGAGAGTCCCCGGCGAAGGAACAACCGGACCTTCGTCGATGATACGTCGTTCTGAATGAGTTGAGGAACCAGATATATGTTGTGGCGCCACCGAGCCAAGTTTTCTATAGCTTGGTCCACGGCGGAACCTGCACGTTCAATGATGAACGTGCCATAGCGTCCAAGTATGTGTTCAAGCTAGGGCAACGATGATTCAGTCGTGCGATCGGGACTGAAAAGGGAACGCAAGAGGACAGGCATCAATCAGACGATCGACTTACATCTTCATGGGACCAAACACCGGGTTCAGACATGGTACTTATCAGATCTGAGCCAGCCAGAAGCATGATACGGACGTCACGCTTTTCACCCTCCTGTGTCTGGACACCACCCAAGATGGTGTTTATTTCGAAGTCGAAGTGGTCAAGCACGACGGCCGTGCGTTGATAGTGCTGGAACGCTTCCCAGGAGTCCACCATGAGCCATGACGACGTTTCTTCCGCAGCGAGCGTGCACATGGTAGCTCTGTGGGAGGGGTTATTAGTGTTCATGTTAGTACCGACACTCACCTATGATGTGCATTGAGCAAACCGGGTTTCTTGTACTGATCGCTGACTGGGCTGAGGTATCCTCCCACAATCTCGAAATCGGTGTTTTGTCGAATGTAATCCTTGGCCATCTCGAACATCCGGAGGTGGAGGTATGTGATGGGACTAAAGGATCCGCATGCCACGAGAACAATAGGCTGCTTGGCTGGGTCCCGGAGGATGGGGTGAAGGCGGTGGTGGGGAAAGGAATAGTTGGGTGGATATGTGAATGCGCTCGTTCTGCGGGGAGAGACTTCGGAGGGCATCATGGCACAGCAAGTGGCGTGGTGAGAAGCAACGAAATTCGCTGGCGCTGGCGGCTGCCAACGGCGCTCCCGGCAGCTGGTCGGTGCAAAAATAAAAATTTGCCTTAACCGGTTTGTTTGTCTTTTTCTCGTGCAGGTAGATGACCTTACTAAGTCACCAGCTTAAGGACGGCCTGCTCCATAGGCAGCGCCAATGCTGCAGGATCTCTCGCATATGGATCGCATAACCCAGCTACAAGATGAAATACAAAGGGTGGGTTTTAGTATTTACTCTGTTCACGTACTAGGGGCTGACGGGACCCCAGCTGCTCGTGATTATGTCCAGTAGCATCGCCTACCTCACCACCCGGTCCACTTTTCTTCAAGTCAGCGAACAGATACCGATTACTAAACAGCGAAACCCAGACAAGTTCGACCCACCAGATGTCTTCGAAGGTGCTCACGGCTCGTTTTCCCGCCGCTCGATATTGACAATGCACAAGCAAACAAGAAGGAACTAGTGGACGATCTCATCATGAAGGCAAAGCAGATTGAGGTCCTGATCCAATCCCTGCCAGTCCCGGAGCCGGAGGAGCAGCAGGTACCGCCGTGTACCCTTGAGTGTGTGGCGACATATTTAACTTCGTGGCTTTCACCTCTTCAGGCGAATCGTCTTCAGGCATTGGAAAATGGGATCACAGAAGCGAACCAAGAATACACACAGGCAGTTGACCGTGCAAGTACGTCCTCCTGTCTGTTGTCATTTTTCGCTGAGACCATCGCACCGCACCAGAGAATCTGCACAACCAGTTTTCAGAACTCTTGCGCACCATGCTCGATAGTGCCGATGTTGAATGCAGATGAAAGTGCCGCTGCCCACTGCCTCGGCAGAAACCTTGCTTGACTTCGCAGAATGCAACTATACAGTAGGTAGACATGTGAGGAGGGCCCGAAAACCCGAATCATGACCATTACATTATATGGTAGATCTGCACATGCAATGTACACATCTTTAAAACTTGGGACGCCTACCAGGGCTCGACATGGACTCCGACGCTCTACTAATGACTTACGTAAGTACAGCACTACACACCTATCGAGTATGAAGTTGTCCTTCTCTCTCGCCAACAAGAGCGCAAAGCCTGTTCCGTCCTTCAAACCACCCACGGCGTTTGCGTCACTGGATGATGCAGATGCCGTGAAGACGACGTCGGACAACGAACATGTCGCCGCGAATAATTTACTCGCTCAGACTTCCAAAGCGACAAAGAAGCGTGTTGACCAGGAGCTCAAAGTCGACCCGACGGTGTACCAGTATGACGAGGTATGGGACAGGATGCAAGATGTGAAGCATAAGCAGAAAGAAGCAAAGGAAGTGGATACGAAACTCCGTAAAGTGAGTGCGATTCCTGTCTCATCTTCGAAAACTTTGTTAATCGATCTCTTATCTAGCCCAAATACATAGAAGCCCTTTTATCGTCTGCCGCAACACGTAGGCTAGACCGCCTCAGAGCTGAGGAAAAGATGCTACAGCACGAACGCGAAATGGAAGGTGATCAATTCGCGGACAAAGAAGCGTTCGTCACACAAGCCTACAAGGACCAGGTTGCAGAAATTAGAAGGGCGGAAGAAGAAGAAAAGAAAAGTGAAGGTATGTCCGCCTTTAGCTTTGAGAAACTAAATTAAATTTAACCATAGAGGCGGAGAAAAAGAAAAAGAAAGGATCTACGACGGGCATGGCCCATTTTTACCGCATTCTTCTTGAAGACGCCGAGAAACAACATGAAGAGACCATGGCGGCCGCATCTGCACCCAAACCCATCGTTGGCCCCCAAGGTCCACGTTCAAATTTGAATCTGACGATTTCCAAGCCCCCGGACATGGCGGTGAAGTCAGACCTCGAGCTGGCCCGACTAGCACAAGACCGGGGGAAGGATGTTGAACTCAATGACGATAACCAAATCGTCGACAAGCGTGAATTACTTTCTGCCGGCCTCAATCTTGCAGCGCCGAATACCCGACGTCTGGGGTTACAACAAGGTTTTATTACAACAACTCCAAATAACCCCGCCGAATCTGCCCATAGGGCGGTTGGTCTCTTTGCGAGTAAAAAAGACATCAACGAGCGGAGAGCAAGGGAGGTACGAAGACAGATGGAAGAAGAACGCGAACGTATGTTGAAAGAGAGGGAAGGGGCCGAAGCTATGCAACGGATAGCTCAAAAGCGAAATACGGATACCGACATTCAGGACGCAAGGTCGCGGTACTTGGAGAGGAAGCGACGACGATTGGAGGAAGAAACCTCGGCCGCGCAGAGTATATGACTGAACGCGTCCTAACCATATTTTAGCTGCCATTTTTGTATTATATTCCTGGACGCTGCAAGCGTTCCAGGTCTATCAAGCACTTCGTCAACTCCATCCGTGTGGACCGGTCTGTTAGGGGATCGTGTATTCGTAATTCTCGACGTATCGCATTCTGTAAATCCTCTCACTCCTCTCGGCGTTATGCTAATGGTCATAAAACAACTCAATGTCATTCACTCGAGGACTCTAAGCCACGGATCGTGGTCCCAGCGCAACACCCGGTCAGTCGGGACACGAGTGCGGTCCTAGCCTCACCCGTGAATGCCCTCCAAACCAGCATGAGTGAGCGCAGAGCCAGACATACAGACATACGACTGACAACCTAGCCAACAACACCATGAATGCGCACCCAGTCAACCCCATGATGACGACGACGACAGTCCCACCAGCGTGACCATCACCACCGCCTCAATAATGAGGACTACGACCACTGACAACCAGCACAATCACCAGCACTGCACGGTGACAATGACTGCAACTCGTGAGTCATTTGGTTTGAATACCATTCAGCATTTTCTGGCCATTCTCGTGTTGTTCAACAGGCTTGGCACGTCCGTCCACTCATTCCACTTGTGTGTGCAGTCTCTGGTGCTGTGGGTCTCATCCATTCACCCTCCATCTTCTAACATGCTCATATGCACCGTGGCATCTCTGTTGCATCCGGTTGGTTCATTGGTAGGTGTTTCCGTGTTTGCAAGTGTGCTTGACACATCTAGATATATGCTCGACCTGCACGCCCTCTGGCACATTCAGCGCGCGAACCCTGACAACACCCACTCTCACCAGTGGATTACCACTACCAACTCGACCATGGTGGTCACCTTGACCACCACCACCGCGAACGGCGGTGACGCTAACCGCCTCAACCACCGCCACTGGTGATGCCAGCCGTCACCTCGACCACCCCGAGCACCACCACCACCACCACCGCGTCGACCATAACGGCGGCCATCACCGTGCGTCCAGGTGACGCCAACTGCCGCCACCACACCGTCTCGCCACCACCCTCGCCACCTTCACGGTGGCTCGACGACGATGACGACGAATGCTGACCACCGTGTGCAATGACTGGAAGACTGACATGCTCATGTCAACATTCTACTTACATTGGTCAGATAGGCTCAGGGATCCAGCAGCTGAGACAATGGGCGTGAAAGAAGAAGGTGATATGTCGTTCCCAGAAACCTTGCCAAGGGCAAATTCGAAGACTCGAGAGCGCTCGTAATCTGTTAGCACGGCCCTTTCACCCCATCCCGACAAGCACAAGAAAGGCGAGCCTTTGGATCCGAACATAGACCCTAGCCTAGATGGTAACACTCACTAGCTTGAGTGAAGGTATGGTATGGGTAACGGGTGCCACATTTCGTGGGTACCTGTGTACCCGTTATCGTATTTGCCTATGTACCTGTGGTACTTAGCTCACTCAGCGCACTCAAGACTGGTTGTTACTGCGCTCGGTAAGTCCGACTGACCTTTGCAGCATCGACTTCAATTCTCCCTCGGTGAAGTTTAGGTCCAAAGTCCTTGTAGGGAGACTCTGGAGGACTGGTGGGTGACCCAAATGACACAGGTAAGTCACTGTCTCTCAATCTCTGCCCTCACACTGATGCTCTGCAGCTCCTGGAAATGCTTGATCAGATGTTATTTACCCGGAAAAAACAAACAATCGATTCCGGGAGCTACGGCATCAGCTACTTGTAACATTCAACTGGGCCGTTATATATATACATGGACTTTAGGAGCGATGACATTGCATTTCGATAAATATGAGTCCATGTGTAAATAACGTTCCAGGAGTGCCCAGAGGGCGGTGTATGTATGTACGTTCACCGTGGACCAGAGATCTGAGACCTTTGGGACGTCCCGGACTGTTTGTTTCTGTTGTTGTATTGGAGTTCCCTCCACACCAAGTGAGCATCGCTTCCAACTCGACAATGAGCTCGACGACCAGCGACCCTTTACTTGTCCTCAGACAAGCCATTAAGTCGAAGACACCCATCACTTATCTCGACAACAGCGAACCTACTTCGACCCTTCCCAGCGCAACGCACATCTCATTTGGCTCAACCACCCTTCCAAAATCAACATTGACACGGTACACGAAACCAGGCGTATCACATGCAGCTTTGTCTACCGACTTTTATACTCTAGAAGCGATATATCTCGCCTGGCTTCTCCGCGATGCACCGGGCGCCGAATACATGAAGCAAGCGAGGGAAATGGGTCTGGCTGTTGGTTTCGTGAGCGTTACTGAGAGAAAGAATGTAGTGGAGTGGTTGGAAGGCGAGGTGGGTGATCTGGGTCGAATAAAGCCACTGATGACTGGTGCGTTTGGAATACACACTGTCTTGTGTATGCGCATGAATAATTGCATGTTCTCCCACAGAATCAACCACTCCGCCAGGTACTCCTCCTCATTCAAGTGTTGCTATCGCCACACCATCGACGACGCCCAAACGGGCCGCACACCCATATATCCCAGAAGCCGTCTCTCCTTCAAAACGACCCTATGTTGCGGATGTACAAGATGCAGGCGTTGTTAAGCGCATCAAGGCGAATGAAGTTGAGCTAAGAGACAGAAATACGGTGTTGAGGGGTATAAAGCCGAACGTGCGTCGTTTGTACTTCTCACCCTGACTGAGCTTCAAGGAATGTTGCACGGGTAATTCTGCAGAACTTTTCAGCTCTGCATGCCAGTTTTTCCGAGAGACTTAAGAAGTCGAGGGACAGCAAGCCTGGGGCGCCTTCCGTGCCAGCTCCATCTGCGGGACCACCGATGCAGGCCCGCAAAGTCAGTGAGTATCCACAATTATCCTTGACCACACTCGATCGCGTCTCCAACGCCGCTGTTAGAGAATTTGTTCCCTATCATTATGATATCTTCCTCTCCTACTGCCCTCATAACAATGTACAATGTCAAGCGTTTCCTCCAAGAATCTGTGTAAGTTGTTTTTTTTTTTTTCATACAGATCTTGCCCATCACGCACATACACCCCACAGGTTCGAGACTTCATCAGCCGCCCGCGAACGTGCTGCAACAGCAGGAAATCCCCGCGCTGAAGATGTCCTGCACATAGATCGACGGCGGGCTCCTCCTACAGCATCAGGAGCTGCGTCCACACCGGGATCGTCAAGTGGACTTGGTGCCCTTCAGCGATACTTTGTAGTCGACAGCACAGATGCATTACAAAAGTTTGGTGCGGATGCGTGGGAGCGTGTTGTGTGCGTGATGACGACTGGCCAGGCGTGGCAGTTCAGACCGTACAAGTGGAGTGATCCAAGGACGTTGTTTCATCACGGTGCGTTGGGTCACCTCTCTGTTCACTCCTGATACAAGCTACACGGTAACTCCAGTGAAGGGCATCTACGTGACATGGTCCAATGACCCTCCAAACACAAAGATAAAAGACTGGAACGTAACGGAACTCAGGGTACGTTTTGTGTCCGCTTGCGATGTTCTGACCGTATATCAATGTCTGTATCAGATTGACCCACACCGGCGACACATTGACAAGTCCGTCGTCGCCCACTTTTGGAAGCTCATAGACGACTGGACAATCGTAAACAAGCCTTGGCTGATGAAGTCATGAGGACATTGTGGCACCTGGTGTCGGTGTAGTTGGTTGCATGCCCCGGAACGCTCTTTGCTTTCGTTTGTTATGTCCTGAGACATCTTATGGTCAACTCGCGGAGTGTAGCCAATACTAGATTTTGTCTGGTGTATTTGCATATCTTATGGCCACCTATGACCAGCCTGCTACTCCCTCCCTCCGGTGGCACGGAGCGGAATACTGTGGGCGCTGACGTAATCCATCTTCCTCTTGTCCGTCGCCGACATTGTCCGCTGTCTTTCTTGTCTGCAATGCTTTCACGGCGAGTCGTGAGCCGCTTCCCCCATTCCCTGCGGTCTTCCATTGCTGGAAGTGCCGCGGTGCATCTGCGACGAACACTCGCAACCCCAGCGACGCCTTCGCCAAACGACCCGTTTGCGAATGGTACCAATGCATCTTATGCAGAGGAAATGTATAGACATTGGAAACAAGATCCCCGTTCCGTCCATGCTTCTTGGAATGCCTACTTTTCTGCAATGGACCGTGGCGTCCCAAGCGCCAAAGCATTTCAACCACCTCCCAGTCTCGTCGTTCGGCCTACGGACGGTGCACCAGCGCTTTATCCAGCTGGCGGAGCGGAATTAGACGACCATCTCAAGGTCACTCAATGACCATATATCTTAAAACAGCCCTGCTGACTTCCGCATAGGTCCAACTACTGGTCCGCGCTTACCAAGTTCGCGGACACCATTGTGCTGAATTAGACCCACTGGGCATCTTAGACGCTGATCTCGCCGACGTCCGTCCTCCAGAGTTAGAAATCAGTCATTATGGATTCAATCAACGTGATCTTGACAAGCAAATCGCTCTCAGCCCTGGTATCCTCCCTCACTTTGCAACCGAGGACCGCAAATCAATGACACTTGGAGAAATAATCAAAACGCTGAAGCGCATCTATTGTATGTTCCATCTTGTTGAATGTGCAGCTATATCTACAGATAATGAACAGGCGGTGCTGTTGGCATCCAGTACGTCCATATCCCAGACAAGGAGCAATGCGACTGGATTAGAGAACGCATTGAAATCCCTAAACCATGGAACTATACACTGGAAGAGAAACGCATGATTCTAGACCGTCTCATCTGGTCCGAATCGTTCGAGAAATTCATCGCTAGCAAATACCCCAATGAGAAACGCTTCGGTCTCGAAGGCTGTGAAGCACTCATTCCAGGGATGAAGGCGCTCATCGACAGATCGGTCGATCACGGCGTCAAACATGTCACCCTCGGCATGCCTCACCGTGGCCGTCTAAACGTCCTCGCAAACGTCATTCGCAAGCCCGTCGAAGCCATCCTGAATGAGTTCTCTGGCTCTGCCGAGGAAGACTTCCCTGCTGGTGACGTCAAGTATCACCTTGGCGCCAACTACGTACGACCCACGCCATCTGGAAAGAAGGTTTCTTTGTCGCTGGTTGCCAATCCTTCCCACCTCGAAGCGGAAGATCCCATCGTGCTCGGAAAGACTTACGCCATCCAGAATCTCGAAGGGGACGAAAAGACGCACAATACTGCCATGGGCGTACTGCTTCACGGCGATGCTGCCTTTGCTGGCCAGGGTGTCGTATACGAGACCATGGGCTTCCACAACCTCCCCAGCTACGGCACAGGAGGCACCATCCATCTCATTGTCAACAACCAGATTGGTTTCACCACCGATCCGCGCTTTGCTCGTTCTACCCCCTACCCATCCGACATTGCTAAGGCTATCGACGCACCTATCTTCCACGTCAACGGCGACAACGTAGAGGCCGTCAACTTCGTGTGCCAGCTTGCCGCTGATTATCGTGCGAAGTACAAACGCGACGTCGTTGTCGATATTGTCTGCTATCGTCGTTATGGGCACAACGAAACCGACCAGCCCAGCTTCACCCAGCCCCGCATGTATAAAGCGATCGAGAAGCAACCCACGCCATTGACGCAATACTCGAAGTTCCTCGTTTCCAGGGGCACTTTCACGGAAAAGGATATTGAGGAACACAAGAAGTGGGTGTGGGGTATGCTCGAAAAGGCCGCCAGTGCCGCCAAGGACTATGTTCCTTCGAGTAAGGAATGGCTCTCTGCGTCGTGGCCAGGATTCCCGACGCCCCGTCAGCTCGCAGAACAGACGCTCCCCACGCGGCAAACCGGATCCGATGGGGAGACCCTTAAGCGGATCGGGAGAGCCATATCGCAGTACCCAGCCGGCTTCACCCCCCATCGCAATCTCGCCCGTATCCTTGCCACGCGCGGTAAAACTGTCGAAGAGGGCCACAACATCGACTGGTCGACCGCAGAAGCACTTGCCTTTGGATCTCTTGCGCTCGAAAAGGTCCACGTGCGTCTCTCGGGTCAGGACGTTGAGCGCGGTACCTTTTCCCAGCGCCACGCTATCATTCACGACCAAGTCAACGAACAGAAGCATATTCCCCTTGATAACATCGACTCGAACCAGGCGCGTTTCATAGTATGTAACTCCTCACTCTCGGAGTATGGCACGCTGGGCTTCGAACTCGGGTACTCCCTCGTATCGCCCAACTTCCTCACTATCTGGGAAGCCCAGTTCGGCGACTTTGCCAACAATGCCCAGTGCATTATTGACCAGTTCATCGCATCTGGGGAACGCAAGTGGCTGCAGCGTACTGGCTTGGTAGTGAATTTGCCCCATGGCTACGATGGTCAAGGTCCAGAGCATTCGAGTGGAAGGCTCGAGCGTTTCTTGCAACTCTGCGACGACCATCCGCATGCTTTCCCTTCGGCGAAGAAGATTGAACGCCAACACCAAGATTGTAACATGCAAGTCGTTTATCCAACGTACGCTTTTTCGCACTTTTGACATCTGCTGTAGCTAATGGTGGTCTTAGTACACCCGCTAATTACGTGAGTACATTTGCGACCACGGGATGAACCTGTGTATAATCTAGTATGCAGTTCCACGTTCTCCGAAGACAAATACACCGTGACTTTAGAAAGCCAGTATGTCGCTCGCTGTTTACAGTCGCGTGCCTATACTGAGGTGTTTACCTCGTAGCTCATCCTCTTCTTCTCGAAAGCCTTGTTGCGCCATCCGAGCGCACGCTCCGAATTATCGGAAATGATCGGCGATACCCACTTTGAGCGGTATCTGCCCGAGCCTCATCCTGACAACTTGGTAGCTCCTGAGCAGATTCGTCGTCATATCCTGTGCTCTGGTAGGTAGTTGCGGATATAATCAGTTTACCTGACACTCATCCATCTTCTAGGCCAGATATATTACACACTTCTTCAAGAGCGCGAACAGAGAGGAATTAAGGATGTAGCGATCAGCCGCCTTGAACAATTGTCACCGTTCCCATACGATCTCGTACGCTGTTTCATCGTATGTCGCGTGGAATTTTCTAACTATTCCTCAGATCACTCCCCACTTTGACAAGTACCCCAACGCTGACCTCTTGTGGTGTCAGGTAGAGCACGCAGCATCCAAGTTCTTTAGACAGCGCTGACGCCTTTACAGGAGGAGCCTCTAAATAACGGTGCATGGACGTATGTGGGGTCCCGCATTTTGACAGCTGCCAATGAGACGCAATACCACCGCGGAAAATATCCCTTGTATGCTGGCCGTGAGCCGACCAGCTCGGTTGCGACAGGCAGCAAGGTGAGGAGTAGGGTGTTGTCATCTAGATTCGTTGTACTGACTTTTCTCAGGTCCAACACAAGAAACAGATCGAGTCACTCCTCAATTCTGCCTTTGCATGAGAGCGGTTGGACCTCTACTGTGTACACCTCCACTTATCAAACCACCGTTACTATGCTTTTTTTAGAAACAATTGTAATTGATACTTGCTTTCCCTCGTCCGATTGGTTCTGCATTTGGGCCAGTTAGCCCATGCACCAGCACTTGTGGAAGTAGAAAACGACATACGAACCATGGGTGCAGGTCACTTTCGATCTGATCACATGTGTTTTGGATGACATTTTTCCCCATTTCAGTCTAAAAATTACTACAGCATCGAAACATCGTACATTCAAGGGATGGGGACAAACAGGAGTACAATATATGCTAAGCTAATAGGGAACACCGGCCTGAGGTTGGACAAACACCACTCCTCCATGCGTGGTAGAGGATCTGCGGGGAATCTGGAAGTAGTAGGGCATTTTTCCAGGACGCGTAAGCACAAGCCGCGATCCTTCCGCGGCGCTGTACTTCTCCGTACCTGCAGGAATTCTATCCATCCCTGCACCTGTCTCCCAGGACACAAGCTCGTTTGAAAATGATACGCCCTGGCCCAGATAATACGAAATCACGTAACCATCAGGGGTGTTCACGGGGGTGCGTTTAACAACATCGAAGAAATCGATACAATACAGTCCATACTGCTCCATGCCGCCGTCCCAGATGCGGATGGCGAGAGTGGAGTGTGGGATTTTGCAATACAGCACATCACGATCATCCAGCTGTGGTTTTTCCTGGAGATCATTAGTATTTGTGTGGACAACAATATTATACTGTACGCACTCCAAGTGTAGGAAGTTTTCCATTTGGGTACTGGGCAAATATTTTGTCCCACTCATTGTTGAGTCGGTCAAGGTGCTCGAGAAGCGTGTCATCAGTGGCGCCCCGCAGATACAATGCCGCCCTCATAGCCTCCTGTGACGTGGGCTGCCAATTGTTGGGGTACAAACGACTCATGTGCTCGTCAAGGCTGCTCTGAAGATGAACTGGGCGAGCACTGTGTTGTCGCTGGGTGGCATCTCGTCGCATCGACGTCGGAGAAACCGAGGTGAATGATGCTGGGACAAATGGCTTAGATGCCGTCAGGAATGAGTAAAGATACAATGGTACGAGGACGTACACTAGTCATTCTGCTACGTTGCAAGTTGGTGTGGTTCAACGTTGTAGTGGTTCCATACCCCTATCTGCCCCTGCGGGTATCCGAGCTGACCCGGACCGGCCCGCGACCATAGCATTATGTAAGCGTCCGAAAACATTTTCTGTCCTCGGACGATCAAGCAAGGGAATTGAAGACTGAAATCTGACGGACAAGGATGGCACAGACCTCCTTTGACCGAAGACGTATCAATGGGCCTGAAGACTCGCATTCACCGATATTTGACGATGCAGACCAGGAAGACGCGCGCATGCCCAGGCGCGATCGCGGAGCGACTGACATACGACCCATCTGTGTGGATCCTACCTCTTAATTTTCCTCTCACTGACGAATCTACCCTCCATCTATGAAGTCTTGCAGCCGGGACTGATCACCCAAGCAAATGGTTCTGCGTATATCGAAACGGAGAGGACAAAACTTGCTTGTGCAGTGTATGGGCCACGGCAGTCGAAGACCACGACCTATAGCGAAAAGGGACGGTTAAATGTAGAGGTCAAGTTTGCGCCTTTTTCCTGTGTCCGCAGGAGGGCGCCCCTTCGTGCAAGTCCATTTATTCGTGCTACTCGTGACTTAAATCGACTGTTCTACTAAGGATGCTGAGGACCGATCTATTGCCATTGCAGTCCATCAGGCAGTCGTTTCGTCTGTCTGCTTGGAGCTTTTCCCCAAGTCAACGATCGACGTCTTTATATGCATTATTGAAAACGACGGAATTGAAGGGTGTATAGCTTCTGGGTCGATCGCAGCAAGTACCGCACTGGCTGATGCCGGGATTGAGATGCTGGGTCTTGTCGCGTCGTGCTCAGCAGTAAGTGATGGGCAATACCTTCCCTTTGTATGCTCACAATTTCTGATAGGCGGTATGTGGGAATAAAATATACCTGGATCCATCAGAGAAAGAAGCAGCAGCTTCAGATGGAACCGTCGTATTTGGTTGCATGCCCGCGCTTTCTTCAATCACAAGTATATTTCAGTCGGGGCGAATGAGCACTGAGAACTCGACGAAGGTGAATCATGCGGTGGTGATTTGGAGTGCTCGTAACTAACTCCTTACTGGAAGTGCTTGGAGCTTTGCCAAGATCGATGTATAGACATACATGCAGTGGTCGCCCAGTCGCTACTGGCTAGCAACAAGGGAATAATAGAGCCGTAACGTACTGTGCCCCTACCCCATAGAGCTGTTGTGTTGCACCCAACGTTGGTTGAGATAAGTAAAGAGATGCAAAAAGGTGGAGGTCCTGCCAGGGTTCGAACCTGGGTTTCGGGAAGATGAGCAGCCGTCAAAATCCCGAGTGATAACCACTACACTACAGAACCACATACATAAAGCTGCGGAGTGAAGTTCTTACATAGCAGTCCGGGACTATTTAGGGTTTTAACCAGGCTCACGACATTGTCTGCGGACGTAGCATCGTTGCACGAGCTATTATTCCTACAGCTTACGAGCGCGGCGCTGGCCACTACAATGGACAGCGAAGAATCATTTGCGGCTCTGGTCAATACCGCCAATCCAGCTGCCCATCCATACGGTCACCATTCTCGCCTCAGTTCCAACAATCCATATCCTACCTATCCACCGTCCTCAAATACACAATCTCAAGCTCAGGACGCGCCCCATCTGATGGACCCATTCTTTGACGACGACGACGACCTCCTTGACTTGACCCCTACTGCTACTCAACAGGGTGCTATCTCTCCGCATACGACCTCCGCACATCCAATTCCAATGCAGTCGCAGGAAAGTGGACTCCCTCTCACCCATTCAGCGGCTCCACCGGCTGGACTGGACTCATCCCTCTCGCTATCCACGCCAGGTACGCACCCAAGCCAGGGATGGAATTTCGAAAGTGAGACCGCTTTCCCTGGCAGTGCATCCTTCCCAGGCACCCCACAGTCTCCAAGGACCCCTATGCGCAAACGGAAGAAGTGGAAGTGGAAATGGCCATGGGAGAAGGAGGCCGGCCCAATCGGCGAACGCGTCATTACTCTCAATAATTCGGAAATGAACGACCAGTTTTGCTCCAACTTCGTCTCAACCAGCAAGTATAATGTTGTCACGTTCGTGCCCAAGTTTTTCAAAGGTTCGTAAGAACGTGAAGTGCTTTTACGCATGCTCAAGTTCACGTATAGAACAATTCTCCAAGTATGCAAACTTGTTCTTCTTGTTCACTGCATGCATACAGCAAATACCTGGCGTATCCCCCACGAACAAGTATACCACCATTGTTCCTCTGGCCGTTGTCCTACTTGCGTCAGCTCTCAAAGAAACACAAGAGGATTTGGTTTGTGCCTTCGTCAGGATGTCCTAACAATGGTCTCAATCATTGCGGTTACCCACAGAAACGTCATCATTCAGACTCTGAGCTCAATGCACGCATTGCCAAAGTCTTAAACCAATCGCTGGGCTTCGATTCGCGCAAGTGGAAGGACATCCAAGTGGGCGATGTTGTCCGCGTCGAGTCAGATGAGTTCATTCCGGCTGACCTCGTTCTCATTTCTTCCTCGGAACCCGAGGGTCTTTGCTATATAGAGACATCAAATCTCGACGGGTATGTTCTAGAACCTTTTTCGCAGTCCTGTTTTCGATCGCATTTATGCTCTTTTCCAGGGAAACGAACCTGAAAATCAAACAGGCTTCCCCCCACACATCTTCGCTAACTTCCCCATCACTTGTCGGTCGCCTGCATGGTGCACTGCGGTCCGAGCAACCAAATAACTCGCTGTACACATACGAGGGCACCTTTGATCTCGTAACGGATACTGGCGTGCCAAAACAAGTACCAGTAGGTCCTGACCAACTTCTCCTTCGTGGCGCACAGCTGCGGAACACTCCTTGGGTTTACGGGATAGTCATTTTTACGGGTCATGAAACCAAGCTGATGCGTAATGCGACGTGAGTCCCGTGTGAAATCCAGGTACTCTGACTGTCGCACTTATGTCCATTCTGCGACGCAGGGCTGCTCCTATCAAGCGAACAGCGGTAGAAAAGCAAGTCAACATTCACATCATCTTCTTGTTCGGATTCCTTCTTGCACTCTCGATCGGTTCGACCATTGGTGCTTCCATCAATACGGTATGTACCAGTCCTGAACCACAAGATTTGTCCACGCGTTCCTCTGCTTATATTTACATTTACCCACAGTGGTTTCTATCGAGTCAACAGTGGTATTTATTCCAGGAAAGCACTTTTACAGGTCGAGGTATGCCTTACATCCATTTTTAATATTCCTACCCTGATTTCCCTCAGCCAAGGCTTTCATTGAGGGTAAGCCCATTCATTTACCACGTCTTGCGTGGCCTGACCCTTGTGCGCCGTGTTTGTACTGCAGACATCCTGACATTCATAATCCTCTATAATAACCTCATCCCGATATCTCTAATCGTCACGATCGAGGTTGTGAGGCTTCAGCATGCGGCGCTTATTAGTGCTGACCTCGACATGTACTACGAGCTGCGCGATACCCCGGCAGTGGTGCGCACGTCTTCCCTTGTGGAGGATCTCGGGCGTGTCGAGTTTGTATTTGCAGATAAGACCGGCACGCTGACTAGGAATGAAATGGTTTTTCGCGCAGCGAGCATCGGTGGAGTAGCATATACGGAAGAGGTTGACGAGGCGCGTTCGAGCGACGAAGACGGGAGGGAGGTTTGGCGTACGTTCGCCGACCTGCGGGCTCTGTTGGAGGGATCGGTCGAGAGTGACACTGGAGCAGATCCTTTTTCGGCTAGCGGTGAAGAGGACCGTAGCAGGGCAACAGCAGTCGCGCGCGAGTTTATGTCACTCCTTGCAGTGTGTCATACAGTGATACCTGAAGTACGCGACGGCGAGACCCATTATCAGGCAAGCAGTCCCGACGAAGTAGCACTTGTGGCCGGGGCAGAACTATTGGGATACCAGTTTCATGTGAGAATTCTTTGTTCGTTCGTGACTATCTCGCTCACACCGTTTGGCCGACCTGTTTGCCTTGCCTACCCCGCAATTGTGATTTGTAGATGCGCAAACCACGTTCTGTATTTGTCAATATCTGTGGTGCCCTTGTCGAGTACGAAGTCCTCAACGTCTGTGAATTTAACTCCTCTCGCAAGCGCATGTCAACCGTCGTTCGCGCCCCCGATGGCAAGGTCAAGTTATATTGCAAAGGTGCTGACACGGTTATTCTTGAGCGACTTGGAAAGCATCAGACTTTTACTGAGAAAACGCTTGCACATCTCGAGGTACTGAGTACATGTCTTTGCATCCTCTCTCTGTCTCATCTATCGCTTGTTATCTCATAGGACTATGCCACTGAGGGGCTGCGTACGCTCTGTATAGCCTACCGCGATGTCCCAGAAGCGGAATATCGCCAGTGGTCGACAATATATGACCAAGCTGCAGCAACGCTCAGCGGACGCTCAGAAGCGCTTGAAAAGGCGGCGGAGCTCATTGAGAAAGATCTCACATTACTTGGGGCGACAGCCATCGAGGACAAATTGCAGGACGGTGTCCCAGACACTATCCACACGTTGCAGATGGCTGGGATCAAGGCACGTTCTATAAACATTCATGGCCAGTGTCGATGGTCTCACGCATGATTGGTAGGTTTGGGTACTTACGGGAGACCGGCAAGAGACGGCGATCAACATTGGTATGTCGTGTCGACTGATTGCAGAGTCTATGAACTTGGTGGGTAGGAAGTGTGTCGTAATCGTTGATATTTATTGAATCTCTGAACGAAGGTCATCGTGAATGAGGATAATGCAAATGACACAGCGGAATTCATCTCAAAGAGATTGTCGGCCATTAAGAATCAGCGGAGCAGCGGGGAACTCGAGGACCTTGCACTCATCATTGGTTCGTTTTTTCATTGTGCATAGTCATCTACTCCACTGCACGACTTACAGATGGCAAGAGTCTCGGGTTTGCACTCGAGAAAGAATTGTCGAAGTCGTTCCTTGAATTAGCCCTTCTCTGCAAGGCTGTTATCTGTTGTGCGTTCCCCGTTTCTTAGCATAATGACAATCGCTAATGGCGACTTCGAGCAGGTCGTGTTTCTCCCCTGCAGAAAGCGCTTGTCGTGAAGTTGGTGAAAAAGAATCAGAACTCCATCCTGCTGGCCATAGGTGACGGTGCCAACGACGTCAGCATGATCCAAGCTGCACACGTTGGAATAGGTATCTCAGGAGTGGAGGTATGTAAAACAGTTGGAAGGATTACATTTAACTGAATTGTTCTTCTATAGGGTCTTCAAGCAGCTCGATCTTCGGACATCGCAATCTCGCAATTCCGCTATCTCAAAAAACTCTTGCTTGTCCATGGTGCTTGGAGCTATCAGCGGCTATCGAAACTCATTCTTTGTACGTGTTAGGTTGGCACCCGCTTTCTGGAACACTTGTCAATCTGAGGCGGATCATCAGATTCTTTCTACAAAAACATTACTTTGTACATGACGCAGTTTTGGGTGCGTCTTGATTTTTGCGCTGCGAGTGATTGAGCTGACGGCCTCGCTGTAGTACTCATTCCTCAACAATTTCTCTGGCCAGATTGCATATGAGTCATGGACAATCTCATTTTATAACGTCATTTTTACTGTCTTGCCGCCCTTCGTCATTGGTATTTTTGATCAATTCGTGTCTGCCCGAGTCTTGGACCGCTATCCACAGCTGTACATGCTTGGTCAGAAGAACGTGTTCTTTACGAAGACGGCGTTCTGGTTATGGGTAGCGAACGCGCTGTATCATAGTTTGGTGAGTACGATGTTCTCTATAAGGTGTCGCTGACACAACCTTGGGTAGATTCTCTTCGGGTTCACTGTTATTCTGTTTTGGGGTGACCTGAAGCAGGCCACTGGGCTTGACTCTCAGCATTGGTTCTGGGGAACAACCTTGTATCTCACGGTACTTCTAACCGTACTCGGGAAAGCTGCGCTAATCTCGGAGTGGGTTTTCTCGTTTCCTCGGGTCTCAATGCGCTAACAATACTCTAGTTTATGGACAAAATACACTGTAGCTGGTGAGTTACCTTACTGCTTCAAAGGTGTTAGCTGACTTTCCCTTCCATAGCCATTCCGGGTTCATTCGTTTTCACGATGATCTTCCTTCCTCTGTATGCGTGGATAGCTCCTATGATTGGGTTCTCCACCGAGTACTATGGCCTTGTCCCTCGCTTATGGACCGATGCTGTCGTTTACTTCCTGCTCTTATTGGTGCCATTGATTTGCCTTGCCCGGGACTTCGCCTGGAAATAGTCGGTCCTTTCTGCTGATAGCCTGCCCTTCACTCACCGGATGATGCTGTTGCAGTTACCGTCGCACATACATGCCTCTGTCGTACCATATTGCACAGGAGCTGCAAAAGTATAATATTCCTGATTACCGGCCGCGTCAAGAACAGTATGTCCCGTTTCCTTCTCCCTCACTGCGCTGTGTTGTTGACTAATGTACATGTTACAGGTTCCAAAAGGCTATCAAAAAGGTTCGTGCGGTCCAACGAATGCGGCGCAATCGTGGTTTCGCGTTCAGTCAGACGGAAGGTGGTCGTCAAGACCAAACACGGCTTATACGTGCATACGATACGTCGAAGACGGAGGCTCGACCGTCGGGATATTGAATATATTACCCCGTACCCCGGTTCCGTGTGTTGGAGATGTTCGTCGAGTAATACATGGACACAGACAAATAGATGTGTTCGACAGTAATACTGTGTACTTTAGCTATATGGACTAATGGAACCATCGTGATAGATTCTTTTGCCCCAGAGGTTGCTGTTTTTATCATCCCAAGAGGAGTTGTGTGGACATGTTTACCGCTTACTAAGAACTGCACAGTCGCGGCTGACCAATCCAGTGGCTGATAGAGTTATGTAATCAGCCACCACCCACATATTCCTGCATCTACACAACTCCCTCCACGACCTCAACGCTACAAGCTCAAGGTGAGATGTAGCCATCCATTCTTTGCGTTCTGTTGTCTGACCAACGAATCAATCAATTTCGACAAGATGGTCAACCTCCGCTCCCAGAAGCGACTCGCCGCCTCCGTCGCCGGAGTCGGAAAACGCAAGATCTGGCTTGACCCTGCAGAACAGTCAGAAATCGGAAACGCAAACTCGCGCGCACACGTCAAAAAGCTCATCAAAGAGGGCCGAGTGATCATAAAACCTACTGTTATCCACTCGCGCGCCCGCACACGGGAGCTGCATGCTGCCAAGAGAAAAGGTCGCCATACTGGTCCTGGTAAGAGGAAGGGTACAGCTGAGGCGAGGTTGCCGACGAAGGTGCAATGGATGCGCAGACAGAGAGTATTGAGGCGGTTGTTGAGGAAGTACAGGGAAGCAGGCAAGATCGACAAACACTTGTGCGTCATTGCTTGTTTTTTTTTTTTTTTTTCGATTATGAACCACTGAATTTATCTCCACAGGTACCACTCCCTTTACCAGAAATCGAAGGGTAATGTATTCAAAAACAAGCGTGTTCTCATGGAGTACATTCACAAAGCCAAGGCAGAGAAGAACCGTACCAAGGTTCTCAGTGACCAGATGGAGGCTCGTCGTGTTAAGAACAAAGTATGTCATCGCTGTCTCCCATATGTGCCCATCATCATTGACCTTCTCACAGGCCATCCGAGAACGCCGCGCTGAACGGCTGCGCGAAAAGCGCCAGGCAATCCTGGCTGTAGAACACGAGGCAGATGGGCAAGTGTAAATAGTGTTCGTAGGTTGGTTCCATGTCCCCATTTGTCTGGTTGTGCATTCTATGGTACTGCCTGTCTCCTGCCTGTCTCCGTCCACCATATCCATCGCCTCCACCTATGTGCTGCGTATGTACTATGATGACATTGAGTACTATGTACTTAACAGCTTTGCTGCATCAGTTCAAGGATCTCGATTGTGTATTGGGGTTTCCTCTGCCTGCAAAATGTGACAGCAGAGTTGGGAACATATCTTACATCCATCTAAGTATCCATTAGCACACATTTACTGCACCCTGTTGTGTTGTCCCATCATTGCTTGACTCCATTCCATAATGTTTGTGTTGTTGTGTACCTCAACAACTTTTGTTAGATGGCTTGTGCAGGGAACTAGCTCAGAGGCAAACTCAGTGTCTGGTGTGGAACACTAACTGTATGATACCTTGTTGTGATTCAGTGTGAGAAGTGGGTCCGCGGGAGCGGGCGCAGAAGCAGAAGCTTAGCTAGGCTGAGAGACTCAGGATCAGACAGAGTGGGGGGTGAGCAGATCCCTTTTTAGCCCCCCTATTCTACTCAAGCTATATACTGTGTATTTAGGGGTTTAGGAGCGTGGTTGCCAGCTTGTGGCTATGTCAGCCTCAACATACCTAACCTAGCTCAGAGGCAAACTAATAAGTAGGTTAGTACTAAGTAAAAGAAAGTGGTGACTAGATGTCTTACCTCAGTGTCTCATTTGGAACACTGAGGTGAAAGGAATCCTCGAGCAGATGAAAATACTCCATGCTTACATAAGGATGCTCGACACACAAATAAGGAAACTAACACAAGTCCTAAAGAATGATAGTGACTGAGTAGGAATTTCAACACACCCACTCGACGAGTAGTCCTTAGTAAAAGGGTATAGTATAGGTTTGCATACCTATGATATAGAAAATGAATGGTATAATGCACCCACTCAATGTGCAATGCTTGAGTCCATTGCAAAACTTGTGCATGTGGCAGTGCCATCCGTGCTTTGGTAAGTGGTGGTGTGCGCGTTGGTTGCAGTGTCTGCTTTGGTAGCAGTAAGATTGGTGATGGAGGTGCTTGGCAGGTTGTCTGTCTTGATCACGCTGTGGTCGGATGGATTTTCGACTTCTTCCAATGAATGAGCAGGGGGTCGAACACAAAATATATTAGGTGTGACCGTGGACCAGAGGTCGCGACGATCAAATGTGTTGCAGTGCGCGGTGAGTCCCTTTGTGCTGCATTGCACACTGGCCATGAGAGACGGGTCACATGACTCCATTGCGGCCTTTGCATTGCTATAATCAACACTACAGCTCTTGTTGCTGTCTGTTTCGACTGGACAAGGTGAGCCTTTGATTCTGTTTGCTTTAGCTGACATTTTTCTCCTTTTATTGTTCTTTTACAGCCGTCTTTACAGGTCTCCAGGTTGTTGCAGCGTGAATACCCGTTTTGGCCACAAGTTGGCTCCCTCAAGTCGTCTGTTTTGCCTGTAGGAGGCGCAATTTGAGTTGGTGGGTCGAGCAGGTAACTCGGGACCCTTTGGCAGGTATGTCCGTCCCCATCCATCCACTCTTTGTCCCTTCTAACCTCCAATTTGATCATCTTGCCTCCAAACTCGAGTTTGGGGGTCGAGTTGCCTTGATGGTGTGATCTGGATCAATTGGATCAATTGGATGGCTTTGCTAACTTGTTTACAGTGTCTTCTAGCCATTTCAGCCCAGGAGCTTGGGTGGTAGACCCCTCAGACCCCTCCACAGCACTCATTGGTGCCCTCAAGTCCTCCATTTCGCCTGTAGGAGGCACATTTTTGTTGTAAATTAACCAGCACGCGTTACTAAGTACTTGGGCGCGTGACCGCACGGCTTACATAAGCCTTCCTAGCGTACATACACAGTAGTATTTTCCATTAGTCCCTCAGTAGCTTGAACATCTACTGAGGGTAAGTAGTCCACACACACTCATTCTTACTCATACTAACTTGTAGTAGTTACTACAGGTATTACTCTAATACAGTAGCTTGAACATCTACTGAGGTTACTACTAATGGGAAGTACTGTCTGGAGATAGACAAGCACAGCGGGCCTAGACAAGAATGACAATAGAAGTTATCAACTCACTCTTGCTAGTTGGTTCAAACTTGGAGGGATTAACCGAAGGTGGTTAAAGAGTTCTTGAATAGAACAGAGGATAAAACGTAGTGGGTAAAATCCTACTCTGCTACCAAGAAGCATAAGGGTATTTATACGTCTGAGCTGTGCACAGACCATGTAAAGTAAGAAGTCTCTGTGAATCCATAAACGGATAGGTAGATAAGTACCTTCCTAACATAGTAGTCCTGTGGAAACTCGTAGAAACTCGTAGAAGGCCACAGTGAGTCATAGGTAAGATAAGAGATAAGAAAACGGTCTAGAACGACCCATAGGAATGTTCCAGAAGGAACATTATCTCTCCTTATCTTGATACGTCATAGATAAGGGATATGACTCCGGTTAGTCGGTACTTTGGTAACCGGTCATGTGACTCATAGAATCACATGGAAGATGACGAGTCCAGACACATCACGTGTCAAGGCTCTAGAGAGAAGTCATGTGCTAGTGATGACTAAGCACTTACTTTCTCAACACTCCCCCAGACTTGATACGTGTCAAGTCGGTAACAAGAAAACTCTTAAAGCCTAGGAACTTGACTTTGCCAAGGGCTTTAGTAAAGACATCTGCTAACTGTTTATCAGTAGAGATATGTCATAATTGAATGACCTTTCTTTCTTGAACGCATTCGCGAATAAAATGATGACGAATATCGATATGTTTCGTTTGTCTCTCTTGCGCGGGATTTTGCGCTAAGAATATGGAGCCCATATTGTCCTCATAGAGAACGACGGGTGGAATGTCAAAAGACAACTCCTCAAGTAAAGACTTGATCCAACATATCTGTTTCGCGGCGTCAGAAAGAGCCATATACTCAGCTTCAGTGGCTGAAGTAGCAACAGTCTTCTGTTTCCGGCTAACCCAGGAAACTGGAGAGGTATTAAACAACACGGTAAAACCCGTACAGGATTTCCGGTCATTTCTGTCAGAAGCCCAATCGGCATCGACATACCCCTCCACTCGCAACGAGGATTCCCTTTTAAACTCAATGCCACATTCTCTGTTCGCTCGAAGATAGCGAAAGATATACTTGGCATGATTAAGGTGGTCCTCTGTTGGACTCGCAGAGAACTGAGACATCTTGATGACAGCAAATGCAATGTCAGGTCTCGTTCCAAGCATCAGATAGAGAAGAGATCCTATGACAGATTGATACTGTGAGCGCAATTTGGGAGAGGTCTCCCCTATACTCGCGACTGGATCATATTTCTCTGGAAGTGGGGTATTAGCAGGGTTACAATCCTGCATATCGAATCGCTTTAGAATTTTGTCCAAGTACTTCACCTGATCAACGATTAAAGAACCAGTTGATGGGTTTCTTTGGATTTCCATTCCAAGATATTCTTTAGCAGCCCCAAGGTCGCGGCATTCCGACCTTCATAAATTTCTCTTTCATCATCCCGAGATATTTCTGGTCAGAGCCAGTAAAAAGAACATCATCAACGTAGATGATCAGGATGAGTAGAACTTTGACCTTTTTGTTCCCGGTTACTCCCTGGTGAACATAAATCCCAGCATCTGAAACGACGCGGTTAAAGCCTAGTTTTTGAAGAGACTTGTGAAGCTCAATATTCCACGCTAAAGCGGCTTGCTTTAAACCATAAAGAGCTTTCAAGAGACGGTATACTTTCTTCTCATCTCTTCCCTTCTTAACGAAGCCTTCTGGCTGTTCCATATAGATCTCCTCTTCGAGGTTACTGTATAGGAAGGCAGTTTTTACGTCCAAAGCTTGTAGACTCCAAGCGTTCTGCGCAGCCAGGGCAAGAATAATTCGAACAGATTCGAATCTTGCTACGGGTGAGAAAACGTCTTCATAATCTATTCCGTATTCCTGTGAAAAACCTTTTGCTACTAGACGGGCTCGTTTGCGACCGTCAGACTTTACAGCAAAAACCCAGCGACACTTAACTGGTTTACGATTTAGAGGAAGGTTGGTAAGCGACCAGACTTGGCACTTCCAGAGTGCATCTATCTCGTCTTGACAGGCACTATCCCAAGCCTTTTTCTCATCGGCTGATAATCTCAAAATATCCCTATACTGAACAGGAATCCGTGAAGAAAGTGGTTCAGCTTTCGCCATAAGAAAGTTCAAGAAATCTGAACCAAACTCATGATGTAGGCGATGCAAATCCACGAGGTCATGACTCTCTCCTTGAGTCCCAAATCCTAAGGTCATTGGATCCTCCTGTGCTTTACTCTCTGCTTCGGCGAGTTTCTCAGCCTCTACAGGATGCACATTCTCACCATAGACATTATCAGGTCTAGTCGGTACGACTTTAGTACGACCAGAACGTCTAGGGAAGGATGGATCAGTGTCGACAAGAAAGTATGATTATATCTTATCTTAATCTAATCTTGGAGATTTCCAGAGATCACAGTTACATGTGATTCGGAGTAGTGTCAACCGGATTACCGGTAGATCACATGACCGGCTCCACAAGATAGCCGGAACTATCACATGCAAGGCATGTGTATAACACATGCTGATGCACGTTACAAGGCACGTTTCCAGATAACTACGCTTATGGAAACTACACCTACTACATAAGGGAATATGGTGAAATAGGCTAGAATAATACTTATCTACGCACAGACCATGTACCACAGGTATATATACCCTGTAGGATTCCCTGTAGTTCTTTAGTTCAATACAGTTCAAACTGTTCTCTCATTACTCGCTACTTCAAACAACTCAACTTCAAGAACCAGCTACTTGCTACTAAAGGTACGCTTGCGCTACCCCGTTGCTGTTGCCCCAGTTTTGTTGCTACAGGTTATGAGCCCTGTTTAAGGCCATACCAGGAAGCATACGGCAGTACTGTCTTCGTCACTGTCTCCTGCTATGAACCTTAGACAGCTCGTAGCTGAAGTTCTTCACGAGTTACCATTTGTTTTTGCCGTGATATCTCTTACGATATATTCTTCGTTTGTGTTTTGGTTTGAACGCTGGAGATACAACTACATTGCCGCACTCTTTGTGTGCTATGCAGTTCGTCTCTTGGTTACCTCGCAGCCACGTCCTGCTCCTCCTCCCATTGTCAACGTGGAGTTACCATTACCTCCCGTTCACAACCCTTTTGAAGACGATGATGAAATCGTCGTCATTGATACTACAGCACCTCCTAGTGTTCACCAAACAGTGGACTTCTATTGGAGAGAGGCTATGCGGAATTACCGCTTGTATCAACCAAGGGAACACCACAGCGGTGATTCGCTTAGTGGAAATATGGGACATATTAGGAGGCCTTTGCCTCTTAGTAGGGAGGAACAGCTTTCTCTCATCAGCCATGACCGTTTTTACGGATACATTGATAGTCACATCACTGTTCCTGATCCTCGGTGGGCATTACCCTACCAGTTCCGCATCTTGTTCAGACATTGGCAATCTGTTATCATCGAGTCTCTTCCGTATGATGAAGAGATATTCATTGATAACGTTTCAGATGCCAATTACCTTCGAACAGACATCAGACTCCGACTCGAGGAATTCGCAAGGGAGCAGGCCCAGGCCGATCTCCAGGCGGAACTCATCTCGAGACAGCTCGCCGATTTACGTTCCCGCGCCTCTGGCAAGGAGCGAAAGTGAGCTCCGGATGCAGGAAAGAGGAAGAGGAGAACGGGGAAGAAGGATTGTTAGGATTGGTAATTGTCGAGTGGTACAACCGCGACGAGGCCCCACTCCACCTCCTTCCTATGGAGCTGATCGCCGTAGAGCTCTTCAAGAGCGATGGCGACGACGCGCCGATGTGATCGCTGAGGGAGAAGTTGCCGCTGACATACAACCCGATCTGGAAGATAACGGTCCACCCTCTACCGGAGGGATCTGGACTCAATATGTGCAGGGAGTATCAGAGGAATTCTATGTCGAGCTTAGGCCTGGTGTAGGTCGTGCCGCTCATCTAGAAAGCCACCCTTCCGAGGAGTTTGGCGGTCAGGTGATGCAGGGAGTCATTCCGGCTTACCGGAGACGACTTGATGACACCCCTTTTCCTCTGATAGCTAACCCGCACCCTGAACCAGAACAGGGTCAAGTCAGAGGTATGGTTGGCGAGGAGCTAGCCATCGTATACCCAGAGAATCCGCGGGTCCATTGGGCCTTCCACGGATCTTATTATCTCCCCTCTGCTAAGCTTCACGCTTATTCGACGCCTCACGCCCGAGCTAACTTCATGGGAGTAGACTATCAGTCGCTCCACTATGAAGATCCTGCTCTCGCGACCGTCCCAGCCTTCTGGATCGATCCCTGCCCAGAGATCTACCAGCCAGCCAGTCATTGGCGGCATCCTCTCTACTCTGAGCAGCGATTTTCCGGAGCTATCCCATCTCTTCGGGACTGGCACGATTGGCTCGAAGTCAACTTCAGATACGTCTGGAAGCAGAGACCGTGGGGAGCACAGTTCTCGATACCCGCGTGCATGGAGCGACCCGGTCTCCTCTTTGAGGAAAGTTGGGATCTCTGGGGGGCTCACACCACTCTCATCCGTCTCGATATGGCAGACTACCAAAATGGAGCGTTTTCGTTCCATGGACTCCAGCCACACTGGCCGTCTAGCCAGGATCGATGCGACGATATCGCACTCCTGCTCGAAAGGCACGAGGCTGGACGAGAAGGTGATGAAGCTCTCAACGATGATGCGGAACGATCAGATTCCGGGATTCCTGGAGGAGCCCTTGATTAGGTGCTTCCCAAGTCCCTACTGGCACCCTATTCCTTATTCCGGAAAGGGAAGACCATTATGGAAATCTGATAACGGACTTCTTAAGTCCATCTCCGCTTACATCTTGTACGATAAGGCTCCGGTTGTTCTTTTTACCCCTTACGAAATTATTCCACGGTCTATGCTTACCTTCGAATATTGGTCTTTGGATGGCAACAAGGTTGTCTCCAATTATCAGTATTGTCCTGATTATGATTTGGATGTTTTCTTTGACATTTTACCTAGGCATTGGTCGTATACGACGTTTACGATACCTACGGACTCCTCAGATTCCTCATCTTCAACAGAAGAGGATACACAATCCGAATCTTCTTCGTCTTCAGAAGAAGATCTTGTCTTTCTTCCACCTGTTTCTGTTACCGCTGTACCGGAACTGATTTTACTAAATCTTTTTGATTTTTGAATATATCAGAATCATTACGTCCGGAAACACTGGTGACATGAAGAAAACCACACCCATTCTTACTGGCGCATCCAATTACTTGGAATGGAAGTCCACCATGAAGTCACTCTTACAAGTCATGGGAGTCTGGCGCTATGCGCATCATCAAGTACCCGCTGTCGTTGCTGGACAAGCTGGTGCAACCGCCGAGCAACAGGCTACTGATGAAGTCAATCGGGATAAAGCCCTTGGTACGATCACGTACTATACATCCGCACTCATCAGACAGAATCTGATGAATGAGAACCAACCTCACACGGTTTGGGCTGCGCTCAACACTTCTTATGGGACTCCTGGCGCTGCCGGTGTCTTTGTTGAGTTCAAGCGTCTCACGCGGATGATAATTCCAGGGAATCAGGATCCCACTCCGGCTGTACATCAAATGCAGTCCACGATTGGCTACTTGGCCTCTAATGGCCTCACTCTCCCCGACTCCGCTCAAGCCATGCTTCTTCTTGGCGCCTTACTGAATGAGTGGCAAGGCTTCGCTTCCACACTCCTGGCCACCTTATTGGTCAACCCAAATGCCGCACAAATTGCTGCGGGCGTTCAACGCCTCACCTTTGATGCGGTTCTTCCGAAAATAATGGAAGAATGGTCCAGGAAGTCCGGCAAATCCATAATGCCAACAATAAAGAAGGAACAGAACGCGCAGGCAGGACCTTCTCGCCCTAGATGCAAGAAGTGTTCTGGACGTCACAATACCACGGATCACCGTGATGACTACAAAAAGACGTTCACTCCTAATGCCGCCGCTGGACCTTCTACATTCCCGCCGAAGAATCAGGGTGGTGGAAAAGGGAAAGGAGGAGGAAAGAAGGGAAAAGGAAAACAGCCTTACAAGGGTAAAGGCAAGCAGCGTCAAAACGCTGCAGAACAAACCGCACAGATCGCAGAACTTAACTCTGACGATGATTCCGATGCTGGGTCCGTCTCTAATATTCCTGAGACAGGCTGGTCGGTGCTCACTCCATCCCAACTTGCTGCAGAGTCAGTATTACGTTCTGTGCGTAATGACCTGGCAAGAAAGAAGAGGGATGATGAGGATTATGCACGTAGACAGGCTACGCGACCACGGACTCCCGATGACGGGACCATAAAGTATCGTGATGACGGTTTTGTTTGTGACCAATATAATGATGAAAGCTTTGACTGTTATACCTTGTGCACCTCTAAGGAGAGTGACGAAAGGTGTCTTTGCTTAACATCTCCCCACTCAGGACAAAAAACCAAATCTCACTGCCCCAAGCATAAACATTTAACAGGTCTATGGTTGATGGATTCCGGTGCAACCGATCATTCCACTCCATATATGGATGATTTCCTAACATACAAGGATCTTCCAAAACCTATAAATGTGGGTACTGCTGGTGCTGAAATAATTCAGTTTTTAGGCATAGGTACAGTTGCCTTCAAAGCTAAAGTTGGCAATGTACAAAAACAAATCTATCTTCGACACGTTTACTATTCTCCATCTGGAGATAGACGTATCTGTTCACTTCAGTGGCTTACCACGAAACTTAAAATGAAGCTATACGCCGATGCGAAGATAACTCGTGTCTTCGATTCACGAAATGAAGTCTTCTTGGAAGGGACTAGGTTAATTCCAAGGAACAATCTCCATTGGTTTTATGGGAAACCGATACATCAGACTGGAGCTCTTGGACTTCTCGTGGATTTGGACATAAAATCCATTTCAACGGTGCAATGTGCAACCGTTACAAATAAATTCAACAGCTATGATCTATGGCATAGTCGTCTAGGTCATCCAAACCCTCAAACTATGCGGCATGCTACTCGCGCTACCGATGGTATTGAGAAACTGGACATACCAACGACGACACCACTCTGTCCTGATTGTCAGATTGGCAAGATGCCCTCAAGGTCTTTTCCATCTTCCGATAAACGAGCAGACAAAATACTTGAAATGGTGCACTGCGACCTGGTCGAGTTCCCCGTTTTGTCGTATAATCGACACAAGTACTGTCTCACGATCATTGATGATTACTCTGGTTATGGCACAGTTTGCCTTTTGCGGTTGAAATCAGATACCGCTACCGCATTCTCTACCTGGGTAACCTGGGCTGAGAAACAAACTGGTCATTCACTCCTACGAGTACGTTCCGATCGAGGAGGAGAATTTATGGCAACCATATTTAAAACCTTCCTCACCTCCAAAGGGGTAGAACAACAACTCTCCGTTTCGGATCATCCACAACAAAATGGTCGCGCAGAAAGGTTCAATCGGACCTTACTCGAGAAAGAAGAAACCATGCGTCACGCAGCATGTCTACCGAAGAATCTATGGAACTTCGCTCTGGACACTGCCGTCCATGTCTATAACAGGACACCAATGCGTCGCATAGGCTGGAAAACACCAGTTGAACTTCTGTTCAACAAAAAACCTGATATATCTTATCTCCGAGTATTCGGATGTCTTGCTTATGTCCATATTCCAAAGGACAAGCGAAAAGACAAACTTACTCCGAAAGCCGAAGAAATGATATTCCTTGGTTATGAATCAGGAACAAAAGGTTACCGCTTCCTGCGGAACAACAGATCAATATATGTGGAAACAACAACAGCCACATTCATTGAAAACTTATTCCCAAATTGTCCCGAAGAAAAGTTGAAAAAGAAAATCGATATACCTGAACCAATTCATCCTTCTGAAGAAGAAGCATCAGGTAACAACGATGAAAATAATCACCAACCTCCACCCGACGATCTGGAATTTCCACCCATTGACCCATATCAACCAAATGAGAGTCATACAAGAGGTGATAATTCTAAAGGAGACACCACAAAGCCACAAGGTCCAACCCAACGCCCTCCTAAACCTACAGTAGAGGAAGTCGCTGACAACAACTCGCAAGTTCCTCAGGGAGGTCATACTAGTTCTGATAATTGATGTCCAGAAGAAGAACTCGGGTATATATTCAACAGACGAACTCAATCTTGGGAACGCCCTCAAGAGGCAGCACGTCCCAGAGAAGAAGAGTTCTTCTATTTTGATCAAGAAGCCCGAGATACTCCAATTCCAGAAGTCATAATTCCTAATATACCCAATCCAATCCGTCGCAATCCCCCTCGAATTCGTAATCCACCTCTGAGACCAGATAATGTCTATGGTCAAAGAAATCCTGTGGATATAGAACGAGAAATTGCAAGAGAACGAGATTGGACTAGAACGGTCTTAGGAAGAGGAGTTCCTACTATTCCTCAAACAGAACCCATGGTCGAATCAAGACCAAATCCTCCTGCACCTGCAGAACCTCAAGAGGTCCCTGTCGCTGTTCCATTACCATCAATGGATGAAGACGAGAATGAAATGGAAGACGTCATAGTTCCAAACAATGATGTTGACACTATGATTCAACTAGGTCAACACTACATTCTCAACTACATAATGAAGCAGGCAGCAAAGCCGCTCAAGGGTATTCCTTATCATTTTAAGGATATTCGCAACTATCCATTGGATGAACAGAAGAAATGGGAACAGGCATGCAAGGAAGAAATCAAGTCTATTGAAGATAGACACATATGGACTTTGGTGGATTGTCCGCCAGATCGAAAACCTGTCAAATGTCGCTGGGTATTCGCAAAGAAATCGGATGGAAGATTTAAAGCCCGCTTGGTTGCGAAAGGCTTTTCACAAATCTATGGTGAAGACTACGATGAAACCTTCTCACCGGTCACACGCTTTGAGACAGTACGACTGCTCTTGGCTTATGCGTGTCGAAACGACTGGGAAATTGAAAGTCTTGATGTCAAGACTGCCTTCTTATATGGGCGACTCGATGAAGAAATCTACATGGAGCAACCCGAAGGTTTCAAAGTACCAGGTTCAAGTAACAAGGTCTATCGTCTATTGCGCGCTCTCTATGGCCTGAAGCAAGCCGCACTAGCATGGAACAAAGAGCTACACAAATCGCTCCTAAAGCTCAACTTCAAACGTTCCAAAGCAGATCCTGGAGTATATATCTACCAAGATAAATCAGGCATCATGCTGTTCATCGTCTACGTCAATGATGGACTTCTTATGTCAAACTCTGCCAACCTTCTCAAGAAGAAGAAAACCGCATTCCTAAACGTATGGGAAGCTCGTGACATGGGTCCAGTACAAGAATACCTTGGATTCCAAATCACTCGTAATCGCGTCAAACGTTCAATGGTTCTACACCAACACCCTTACGTACTGAAAGTACTTAAACGCTTTCAAATGGAGAATGTCAAACATGTCCGCACACCTTTACCTGCTGGGTATCAACCATCTACAGCACCAAAGGATTACAATGCAAGTCCAACAACAAGACAACGGTATCAATCCGTTATAGGATCACTCCTATTTGTTATGCTTGGCACACGTCCGGACATTGCTTTTGCTGTAATCAAAATGTCACAGTTCATGGCAAATCCTACTGAAGAACACCTCTCGAAGGCACTTCACATAGTGAAGTATTTGGGTTCAACTCCAAATCTTGCACTTCATTTTACAGGAGGAGCTTCATCATTGGATTGCTATTCTGACTCTGACTGGGCAGGTGATAGTGAAACAAGACGTTCAACAAGCGGTTATACTATCTTTCTTGGCAATGACTTGGTTAGTTGGCGATCTCGCCGACAACCAACTGTGGCTCTGTCATCAACAGAAGCCGAGTACATGTCAATGTGCGACTGTGCACAACAGATTCTATGGATCAAATCCCTCTTCCAAGAGTGTCATCTCTCTCTCCAACACTTCATGATGTTCGGAGATAACAAAGGCGCTATTCATATCGCGCAGAATCCAGTTATGGAAGGACGGTCAAAGCATATCGATATCAAGTATTATTTCCTCCGCGAATGCGTTGAGAAGAATACTTTCCTGCTTGACTATGTTCCCACTGATCAGCAGAAAGCTGATATGATGACGAAGAATCTGACATGGCAGAAATTCCAAGACAATCGCTCGCGACTAAACCTTCTAGAGTTCAAGTCTTAGCGAGGAGGAGTGTCGACAAGAAAGTATGATTATATCTTATCTTAATCTAATCTTGGAGATTTCCAGAGATCACAGTTACATGTGATTCGGAGTAGTATCAACCGGATTACCGGTAGATCACATGACTGGCTCCACAAGATAGCCGGAACTATCACATGCAAGGCACGTGTATAACACATGCTGATGCACGTTACAGGCACGTTTCCAGATAACTACGATTATGGAAACTGCACCTACTACATATGGGAATATGGTGAAATAGGCTAGAATAATACTTATCTACGCACAGACCATGTACCACAGGTATATATACCCTGTAGGATTCCCTGTAGTTCTTTAGTTCAATTAGTTCAATACAGTTCAACTGTTCTCTCATTACTCCCTTTCTCCGCTACTTCAAACAACTCAACTTCAAGAACCAGCTACTTGCTACTAAAGGTACGCTTGCGCTACCCCGTTGCTGTTGCCCCAGTTTTGTTGCTACAACATAAGCCAGGCAATAGGATAAATCTGGTACTTTGCCGTTCCATAACTCCACAGGGGTTCTCCAATTTGATCTGCGAAAGGGTTGGCAGTTATAGACATGCACAGAAGTCTCTAGTGCAAACTGCCATAGATTCGGTGGAAGACAAGCAGAGTGTCTCATCGCTTCCTCCTTCTCCACCATAGTCCTATTAAAGTGTTCTGCACGACCATTCTGCTGAGGAGTATCAGGCAAAGAAAACTGCTGCTCAATGCCTGACTGGCGCATGAATGCAGAAAACTCATTCGTCCTAAATTCTCCCCCACGATCTGAACGCAATCGAAGGAGTCGTGCACCGAGCGAATTCTCAGCCCAGGCTTTGAACTCCTGAAAGACGCGGAAGGTGTCGGACTTCGCTGCAATAGGATAAACGCATGCGAAGGCAGAGAAATTGTCAACAAAAGTCGCAACATAGCGGCAACGATAATAAGACAGAGTGGGAAACTCGCAAAGATCCGAATGGACAAGTTCCAAGGGTTTCGTCGCACGGGAATATGAGATGGCGAAAGGTTTCTCAGTCATCTTCCCAGTAGCGCACCCAGAACAAGGAGTTAGGTCGGTAGGAATAGTAATAGCTTTAAAATTCCTAGTTGCACTATGCAAATGTTTAACGGCATTCTTCGAGGGATGTCCCATACGATGATGCCAAAGAAGATACTCATCTTTCTTTGAACTAATGACTTGTACCTTTTCATCTATGAACTGCAAAAGTACACGGACATAGTGAAGAGGCCCCATACTTGTTCAAATAATCCACAAAATAGCACTCTTGTGCCCAGTGTCAGAGACTAAATTATGAGGAGAGCTACAGATTACAGACCTTGTGCCCAGTGTCAGAGACTGAAGAGAAAGGACTCTGGGCACGAAAATTTCAACTACACAAACAAAGCAAACAAGGAAAAACAGTGTAACACAAAAGCCACAAATCACCTGATCAACCTGGAAAGGAAACACCTCAAGTAATCACTGCAAATGCGCCACACAACACCACAAGAGTGCACAAACACTCAATATCAACACTTCCCCCTGATTGTGCATTTCTGCAAATCACTAACTCCCCCCAGATCCACCAAGTCCCAGCATCTGACAAAACTCCCTCACCTTGGGTGTAGTCAATGGTTTGGTGAGCAGATCAGCAGCCTGTTGAGTGGTAGGGACGAATGAAGGTGTGATAGCCTGTTCCTGGACCGCATCTCGAAGCCAGTAGTAGCAAAGGTCCAGCTGCTTCATCCTGCCATGGTGTTCTGGGTTCTTAGCCACAGAAATCGCAGATTGGTTGTCAATGAGCAGAGAGGAGGCGCCAGGAAGGGGAATACCAAGCTCATGCATCAGATTGCGCATCCATTTGATTTCCTTGCCTGCTTGGACAGCTGCCATATACTCAGCTTCAGTAGTAGACAGAGCAACGACGTTTTGCAGCTTAGAAGACCAGGAAACCGCACCAGTACCCATCTTGACCACATATCCACCAGTAGAGCGGCCAGTATCCTTGCATCCACCATGGTCTGCATCAGAGAAGGTGATAAAGGTCTCAGGTTGCGAGGGATCAGGAGAATAGGTGATAGAGTAGTCAAGGGTAGCCTTAATATAGCGCAGGAGGTGTTTGACAGCGAGCCAGTGGGTCCAGCCAGGATTGGAGTTGAATCTGGCCAATACTCCGACAGTGTAGGCGATATCTGGACGAGTAGTGGTAGCAAGGTACATCAGAGCACCAACAGCGGAGAGATAAGGAGTCTGACGCATAGTTTCGGCTTCCTGAGCGTTCTGGGGGCTCTGAGTGCGAGAGAGGCGAAGGCCAGGTTCCATGGGAGTGGAGATGGGCTTACAGTCAGCCATACCAAACCTGTCCAGGACATCGATGCAATACTGCCTTTGGGAGAGTGAGATAGAGTGCTTGGCGCGATCCCTGTCGATTTTGATGCCCAGAAGCTGAGTGGTAGGCCCCAGATCGCGGATTTTGAAGTGCTGGCTGAGTTGGGCGATGAAAGACTGGATGGCTGGTTCAGATTTCGAGGCTAGAGTCATATCATCGACAAAGACAGGGAGAATGATAGTTACACCATCCTTGGAGTAGATGTAGATGCTGGCATCGGAGTAGGTCTGCCTGAAGTTAAGAGACTCAAGCACAGAGCGCATCTTCTTGTTCCAGCGGTTTCCGCCCTGTTTGCTGCCATAGATAGCCTTCTGAAGCAGACACACCTTTGCTTTTGGATCTCCCTCCACAAAGCCTTCAGGTTGCGCCATATACACCTCACAGTCCATTTCCCCATTGAGGTAGGCATGAGAGACGTCAAGGGAGTGCAGGTGGAGGTCCTGGAGTGCAGCAAGCGCGAGAATAACCCGGATGGACGAAAGGCGAACAGTAGGAGCGAAGACTTCAAGGTAATCGAATCCAGGACGCTGGTTGTAGCCCTTGGCCACCAATCGAGCCTTGTAGCGGTCTACAGAGCCATCTGCGTTGTGCTTCACCTTAAATACCCACTTTGAACCGATCACCTTACTCCCAGCAGGCCTAGGAACAAGGGTCCAAGTACCATTTGACTGGTGAGCAGCCAGCTCCTCCAAAGCAGCTTGTCTCCACTTTTCCGCATCAGGGCGAGTCAGAGCCTCTGCAAATGTGAGTGGCTCATCAGGGAGAGATGCAGACATAGCCAACTCGTCATCACTGTCCTCCATCTCATCAGGTTCATCAAGCTGCGCAGGGGAGAGCTTCCACCACTCTCTAGGTTTCTGTCTGTTGCGCATAGGCAGTCTGGCACCGATTCCGACGGGACTAGGAGGTCTGGGACGTGGTTCTGGGGATGGAGTGCGCACAGGAGGCGCAGGAGCTTCATCTGGAACAGCAGGAGGTTCTGGATTAGCAGGTAAAGGTATAGGCGCCCCCCCATGATCCAGTACCTCATTGCATTCGCTCTCAGAGTCCAGAGTCGCACCAGGGTTGTAGTATTCAACTGGGGGCGAAGGTGGGACAACAGCAGGAGCAGTAGGGGGAGGCTGGGATGGTAAGGGCGATCTTTTGGACATAGGGAAGTACCTTTCGTCGAAATCAGCCCTTTCAGAGATGAGAGTACGCTTGGAGGTGGGATTATAGAACTTCCAGCCTTTGTAACCCTCAGGATAGCCTAGAAAGACGCATTTCTCCATGTGGGACTCCAGAGGGCGCCTCTTGTCCTTCTGCACATGCACATAGGCAGTACATCCCCAAACTCGAAGGTGGGAGACATCAGGCTTGCACCCATGCCACAGTTCATAGGGAGTAGCATTCTTGATGGCCTCAGTAGGACACCTATTCCAGACATGGACTAGAGAGGCAAGACAGTCGCCCCAGAAGCCTTTGGCAAGGCCAGACTCGTCCAACATCGCAGTAATCCGCTCGGATAGAACCCTATTAGCACGCTCTGCAACTCCATTCTGCTGGGGTCGATTCCTGACAGTATGCTGGCGAAGAATGCCACATTGGGTCGTGAAATCGATGAAAGCGTTGCTCATATACTCCCCTCCCTTGTCATCGCGCAGGATCTTGATTTTTCGCTCGCTCTGGTTCTCAGCAAAGGCCTTGAACGTCTTAAAGGCCTCAAAAGCTTGTGACTTGGCCTTCAGAGGGATAACAAAGCGAAATCGCGAGTAGTCGTCGATGAAAGTGATCCAGTATCGATACCCAGACATGGAAAGGTGGCCTACATCGTGGACATCGCTATGGACGAGTTCCAGAGGTTTGGAGGCGCGCCATGAAGAGCTAGGGAAGGGATTGGCATGCATCTTACCAGCCAGGCAGGGTTCACAGATAGGATCTGGGGCAGTCTTCGAGTCTATGGCCATCCCAGTGACCAGATTGTGATGCAGCAAGGTCTTCACATCGGCCAGGTGGTGGTGAGCTAGTCTCCTATGCCACAAGTCAAGATCTAGAGGAGTAGTGGTGGCTGCAGACGCAAATTCGACCAGAGGGGCGGTTTCTCCATCCAGAAAAGCGCAGTTGCTTGTCCCTATGTTTGCAACGAAGAGAACAGGTCCAGGGTGACGTCTGAAGGCCATCTGCGTCGCATCAATGCTTACAAGGAAGCCCTTACTTCGACACAAGTATAGCACAGAGAGTAAATTATTCCTGAGGTCAGGGACATGCAGGACGTTGGTAAACTCGACGGGATGCTGCTTCCTTCCTCCAATAACCGGTACAAACACCACAGACCCCACTCCAGCAGAATAGACCACTTTATTGTCTGCCAACTTCACTGGAACACATTTGGAGGTATAGTTGCACATCCAGTGGCGATGGGGGGTCATATGAGCAGTGGCCCCAGTGTCTGCATTCCAATGGACGTCAGCATCGAGTTGGAGTGGATAGAGTGGGGAGGAGGGGTCAAAGGAACGAAGACTTGCATTTCCAGCAAACTCCATGGCCTGGGAAGCGGACTGGGAGCCAGAGGATGCATCTGCAGGGGTCTGAGAGGAGCTGGACATGTCAGAGGCTTGATTTGCGGTGTTACCACCCTTCTTAGTGCGCTTGGACTTCTGGGATAAGTAGTTGGTCTTGGCCTTGACAAGATTCTGGCACTTGTGGACACAGTGGTTCGAGTACTCGCAGAAAGTGCAGGACACAGAAGGGGGACACTTGCAGGTGCTGCCAGAGGCGAACAGGACTGCCTCAGACCCAGTGGTAGCCTCAGGGCGACGCTTGCGCTGTAACTCCTCCGCTAGGAAAGCCTCCTTGAGCCTGTCTTTCTCCAAAGACTGGAAGAGAAGTAGAGAAGAAGCAAAGTGGGAGTAGTCATCGCCCAGGGATCGCACCATAGCCATACAAATAAGCTCATTATCGAGGTCCTTGATGGTATAAGGGGTGGAGGCGTCCTTGGGGCGGAGCTGCTGGATCTTGGACATAGAGTCCTCAATCCTGGCGATGAGAGAGGTCAGGGACTCGTCCTCCTTCTTCCTAATCGAGAAAAAGTCGTCCCAGGCATTGAAACGAGCTCCTGGACGCTGTTGGAGGTGGATAGACTCCAGGGTCGACCAGATCTGGGCAGGGTGGTCTTGGACAGCCTCTATATGCGTCCTCTGTTCAGCAGAGAGGGAGAGATACAGCTGACCTGCAGCCTTGTCCGCTCTAAGGTCCCATTTAGCCTGGAGGTCGGAGTGGGAGTCATCAGGGCGCTTCTCAGCACCACTAACAATGGTCCAGAGGCCCTTGGTGCACAGGAAGGCCTTCATCTCCCCCTTCCAGGTGGAGTAGTTGGAAGAGGCGAGTTTTTCGAAGGAAGGAGTGGAAGAGCTGGTGGAATCGTCGGCCATGGGGATGGGAATGCGATGGGGGCAGCAAAGGAGGGCTGGGGAGCGAGTTTTGAGGCTGGGGCAGAGAGCCAAAGAGTGGAAATCGATGTAGTAGGCGAAAAATGTTGCGCAGCAGCAGGAGGGTGGTCTAAAGCGTAGTCCTAAAGTTCCTGGAGTGCAGGGCTCATAACCTGTTCAAATAATCCACAAAAGAGCACTCTAGTGCCCAGTGTCAGAGACTAAATTGAGAGGATAGCTACAGGATACAGACCTAGTGCCCAGTGTCAGAGACTGAAGAGAAGAGACTCTGGGCACGAAAATTTCAACTATACAAACAAAGCAAACACAGAAACACAATGTAACACAAAAGCCACAAATCACCTGATCAACCTGGAAAGGAAACAGCTGAAGTAATCACAGGAAATGCGCAACAACAACACAACAAGAGTGCACAAACACTCAATATCAACAATACTTGCTATCAGGTCCGACCGCAAATACAAGTCACCATTAGGAGCAAAAAGTCTTGTGCCAGAGGCAGTGGTGCTCAAGGAATAACCTCTTTCAATGAGCTGTCCAGTAGAAATCAATCGACATGCAACAGACGGACAATACTCAACGTCAGTGAGTCGAATGATCTTGCCGTGGTGAAGCATAAGTATGGTTCCAACACCAAGCTTCTCCACAAAAGTATCCTTATCCGCGGTAGTCGAGAATTTCGACTCTGCATAAGGCTTGTAGCTTATAAAATCCTCGAAGTGAGGAGTACAATGTCGCGATGCTCCTGAATCCAAAAGGATCAGTGTGCTTCCATCCTTTTCTTTCCTACTACAATCTAGACAGAGAGTAGAGGCGCATGAAGAATGACAAAGAATACACTCAGCGTCTCAATTTGTCAGGAACGATGAACTCAAAGGATTTTGAATGGTTGGATGACAAGGTGGAACTTTGTTCCGTTTTGCAATATCCAAGGCAGACTGGATTTGTTCGTCAGATTCACTATCAGGAGAAACACAATAACGGAAGATTGGATGAGTGGTTCCACACGTCTCACAATCCCGTTCTCCTCGATAGAAGTGAATCTCGGCAGGGAAACCTAAAAAGGTCCATGCGACAACAAGCGAGCGAGGAACACGAAAGTTTTGTTGAAACTTGTTATCCTGGTCAAAAGTTCTACTGACATAAAAAGTGTCAGGACTCATCTCATTGAGACGAACATGACCATAACGATCCATGAAAGGGTACGTTTCCGAATGATTCCAGAATTGTAGACACAATGAACTATTAGGACACAAGACATCTAGTCTGGTCACTAATCGTACAAAATCCTCATCCTCTATCTCATCCCATTCATTCCAAGAAACCAAAGTTTCTGGATGGGAGAATAGGATGGGTGTGTCAGGTTCTGGAATCCTAGATTGACGGATTAACGCACAGGACATAGGGGTGCTAGACTCATATGTCTCGATGATATCATCGAAACTTGATGGTCCCATGGACTCATCAGCCCACATAGCCTTGCAAGCCTCCTCAGAATAGGGAGCCATAGGTCTCTCCGCATTATACTCATCCAACTCAGCATCGAGAGACTCATGAGTTGGAGATGCGGGAATCTCCGCTATTCCAGAGGTGGTAGAGTCGTCTACCATCATGGCTGTATAATCCTGAAAATCTGGTTCGTCATAATACTGGAGGGACTCATCAAAGACAACGTGAGTTCCTCCACGTCCTCGTCCCTTTCCTCTTCCTCGTTTTCCTCCTCCGCGACCGCGATTAAATCCTCCGTGATGATTGGTGCTCGATCCTCCAGTCGGAGGAGAGACAACCTGGGGTTGGCAACAAATCTGTTTACCTCCCTGATCATAAAAGATCCTTTGTCGACCTATGGGACAAAACTCAGCCGGGAAATGATTCCGGCGACATCCCTGAAAGACACAGCGCAGGTACTGATTGCGCTGTCCTTCACGAACAGGCTGTTTGCCTTTTCCTCGATTCGCATTTCCTTGAAAGGAAGGACGGACGGCGGGTTTGACGTTGGTAAGGCGCGACACAAGAGTGGCACCAGAAGATCCTTGATACTCGTTAGCGAAATTTGTTCGCTCCTGTAAGGATATCGTTGATCTTCCTCGAGTAGCCTGCCTACGCATATATTCGCGATGCATATGACCAGTGGTGGTCTCCACAGTAAACTGGGCATCGGTAAGCGTAGAGCACAATGTCGAGACAGTTGTCTCCCAGTCCGAAGGTAAAGCCATTAGAATGGCCATAGCAATCATGCCGTCTGCGAGGTTAAAGTTCGCCGCTGCAAGACGCGCCGCGCACTGAATGAGGTTGTTAGCCTCCTCGACAGGGTTCGAGTTGGGCTTCATGCGATGTTGAAAGAGAGATCTCATCTCAACGAGAGCTCCAACCTTTCCTGGAGTACCAAAAGTGGTTCTCAGTGTCGTCAGGGTAATTTTAGCAGTAATGCCAACATGCGACTGGTAAGCCGCACCAAGACGAAGGCGTATCATGCCTCGCATTTGTCGGTTGATAATCATGAAAGCTGCAAGATCAGCAGCAGCTGCGGGAGGATCTTCGGTCATCGGACCATCGCATTTCATCGCCATTGCAAAAGCCTCTAACTTGTCATACCAATCCTTGAAATTCGTTCCGTTGAAAATCGGCACATAAGTGGAAAGATCCTTTGTGGACATTCTACAGCAAAGCAAGGAGAGAAAATAGGTCAGCAAAAGTGTTTTGACCATTAGGAAGTGAAACATCGATCTGAGGGATTGTACCAAGCCTTTGTCGATTCCTATGTTTTCCGTTATGTGTCCCTGACAACCGATGCAGTGGTAGTAGTCCCATAAGACGCCTATCCTTGTTTTCTGCTCTCCTTCGAAAGCATTTCATCGATGTTCGATCTCTTCTATTCTCTTTTCGTTGACCCTCTTTCGACAAATACTCCGCTCCATGATATCCTGGGGTATGTTGCCACTCGAGATCCTCGGCACTAGCAAAGTCCAACTCGGCAAAGTAATGCGGATTGGGTAGCTCAGTGGCACTTCCAATCATCTCCGCAAAACTGTTCAAATAAAAGGACAAGCTTTTAAGTGCACAAGAAGGAAATGAATATTTCACGTAGCTGGCAACTTGAAACTCAACAGGTATTCGTACAAAAGGAATATAGGAGCATAGTCGAAGCTGAACATGATCTTCAGCGGAATGTATGGTGTTAACGAAATACAGAGTAGTCTGAAAAGAATATGGATCAAAATGACGATGAACTTTCGAATCATAATGAACTGCAGAAATGTACTCAAGTACGTCTCGGACGTAAGGTACAGGAGAGGAAGGATGCATGGGGTACACCGGTAGGGTTCGTGTCGGTAAAGTATTGCCAAAAATCTTGGCTAAGAATCCAGTCACCGTGTTCGTCGACACCCAAGGCGAGCTTTGAAGCAAGCGCCTTTCGATCGCAGACAGCAATCTTTGCTGCCGCCGGGTTAATGACATTTCCTGTAATGTCAATGACGAATTTAGCGAATTTTAACTGGATAAAAGACAGGGCACGGAAAAATCTCCCAGGAAACTCCTGTCCAAAATCTATTTCTCCTCGCAGCCAGGCAGTCCTGAACCTAGACTTGTTTCGAGCAACCTGAAAACCAATACTCCGTAGCCAAGGATAGCAGACATCTTCTTTTAAGAAGAAGAGAGAGATAATGTCGCCTTGGCCAGTGGGAAAGAGGTCTGCAACCGCAGGAGTAAAACCGAGGATGCAGCCACGATGGTCTTCTCTATAGGTGGTAGGTCGAATATAAAAGTCGTTGTGAGTCGAATGGACAACAAAGTCCTCGAGGTGTACAACTGGGTCAGGGTGGCGATACCATGGAGCAGTAATAATACGCTCAACAGGTACGACGCTGGAGGAATAGTAGTTTGAGTCGGGATTCTGGACTCGTTCGTACAATGGTCGAAGAAGAAACGCTAGATAGCGTGGATCCAAGAGGGGGTTGTGGAAAACCATGTCGTTGGGATCATAGCGTGGATCGGTACTGGTTATGGAGGACTCTCTCTCCTGTTGTCTGGGGACAAAGACAGGAGGGGAATTAGCGCGATGGGATGTTGGTGTATACAAACCCATGCTAGTAGACGGTTCTCCCCTAGTTGTTGGGAGAGAAAACGGGGTTGCGGATCGGTGGGTCCGAGCTGGACCGACGTAAAGGGATCGCAGCCGTTCTTCCCGCTCTACTGAATTCCGAACTGGTTCCAGTAACCGTTGAAGTGCTTCTTCGGTGAGTACAGTATCAAGGCTGGGAATGGAGGTATAGGATGACATCTTGATCTTGAGCGGTAGAGTTGATATAAGTCGGGGGTGGCGAGGAAGGTATTACCTGAAATTCAATAGGAAAATGTCTGTTGGCTTGGTTAGTCAATCCTATAAACTCGCCACTGGTACGACCAGGGGAAGGTAATGACTGGACCATCGCAGAAATGGTTCGACCCTCTCTCGGTTCCAGCGACAAATACTCTGGAGGATTTCCCCCATAGGGGATACCGTTCTCATCGAGAACACGGCACTCACCCCAAGGTAACTGTCCTGAATACTGAGGAAGAGGACGCGGTAAGCCAGTTAAAGGATCTCTGGCATAATCCGGGTCATTTCGGTCAAACACATAGCGCTGTAGAAGTTCACCCATAGTAGGTGCGCTTCCATTGCCATACAAACGTTGATCATCCTCTTGTCTCGCCTGAGACTGTAAGGTGGATCGTTCCCGAGCAGATTGCGCACGGCGCTCTCGCTCTAGGGTAACGGTCCATCGACCCTGAGCATCCTCTGCACTAGCCTGTACTACAAATCGTCTCCCATCAGGAGTCTGATTTAGTTCCACGACTAAAGTGAAGAAAGTGATCAAGAACGTAGAAAAGCAAAGCTCTGCGGATATAATCGGATGAGGGTGCATGAAAGCCTGCACGCCTCTGGTGGCAAGTAGAAACTGCATGACACCAAGAAACAATCTCCAAGTGAACCGGTCTTTGGCGTTCCTGGGCATCTTCTCGTTGGCCTACGAGAATAACGACGGACCAGGAGGTCGCCTAGACAGGGCTCATAACCTAACAGGAAGTACTGTCTGGAGATAGACAAGCACAGCGGGCCTAGACAAGAATGACAATAGAAGTTATCAACTCACTCTTGCTAGTTGGTTCAAACTTGGAGGGATTAACCGAAGGTGGTTAAAGAGTTCTTGAATAGAACAGAGGATAAAACGTAGTGGGTAAAATCCTACTCTGCTACCAAGAAGCATAAGGGTATTTATACGTCTGAGCTGCGCACAGACCATGTAAAGTAAGAAGTCTCTGTGAATCCATAAACGGATAGGTAGATAAGTACCTTCCTAACATAGTAGTCCTGTGGAAACTCGTAGAAACTCGTAGAAGGCCACAGTGAGTCATAGGTAAGATAAGAGATAAGAAAACGGTCTAGAACGACCCATAGGAATGTTCCAGAAGGAACATTATCTCTCCTTATCTTGATACGTCATAGATAAGGGATATGACTCCGGTTAGTCGGTACTTTGGTAACCGGTCATGTGACTCATAGAATCACATGGAAGATGACGAGTCCAGACACATCACGTGTCAAGGCTCTAGAGAGAAGTCACGTGCTAGTGATGACTAAGCACTTACTTTCTCAACAACTACAGGGTTACCAATTTCCTACCACAGCTTCTGTCCTCTAGGTCCACTGTAGCAACCCCCCAACACACTTTTTTCAAGAGTTTTGAGTCAGTGGGTCGAGCGGTCGGTTCTGGGTCCTTTTCCAAAACCCCCACCCATCTTGGAAAAGATGGAAAGTTGACCAAGGAAGAGAGCCAGTGGCACATCAAAGAGAAGCTCTGCATGTTCTGTGGGCAGCCAGGCCATATGGCCAGGGACTGCCCTAAGTCCACCTCCAAGAGCTCTAAGGCCAAGGCCCGCGCTGCCAAGGCTGTGACTCCCACTGCTGCAGAGTCAAAAAATTAGATAGCAGCTCCCAGAAATCCACACAATCTGGGGGTTGCATTGACTCTGACTGTGCACCCACAGAGTTATGCCTCAATGAATCAGCAAGGTGACAATTTCTCTGACAGCACTTAGGTCTCTTAACAGTCTGAAATGGTCTGACATGACTTAACAGTCTGGGAGCATCTGGCATCAGACTGGGAGTTCTGGAATCAGACATTTAAGACCACTCCAGACCAGTCAGACCCTCCAGACAGTAAGTCACTCAGACACTTAAGACCACCCAGACCACCCAGACAGTAAGTCAGTCAGTCATTTAAGACCACTCCAGGCCAGTCAGACCAGTCAGACCCCCCAGACAGTAAGTCAGTCAGACACTTAAGACCACCCAGACTAGTCAGACCCCTCAGACAGTAAGTCACTCAGACACTTAAGACCACCCAGAGCAGTCAGAGCAGTCAGACCCCCCAGACAGTAAGTCACTCAGACATTTAAGACCTGTCAGATCAGTCAGAGCAGTCAGACCCCCCAGACAGTCAGACAGTCAGACACCCAGACCAGTCAGACCAGTCAGACCCCTCAGTCAGTCAGTCAGTCAGTCACTTTGTTGAAATTCCCGGTCCCTACAGTACCATTTTTCCTTATTCTCAGTATGGACACACCGAGCATTCCTTACATAATCACAGTCATTCTTTATAGGATGTTTTTTCTTTCGTTTCGTACCTCAGTCTCTGTTTGCACAGAAGTACTGAGGTAAGGCTACTCTACACATTCATTTACTATAATACTGACCTATGTAGTCTTTTGTGACTCTTGTCTAGGTTAGTTAAATGAAGTCTCTGTTTGCACAGAAGTACTGAGTCTTTTGTGACTCTTGTCTAGTGTCGAGTTTTGCCAGTTCACCTCACAAAAGGTTATGAGCCCTGAGCTCTTACAACACTAGACGACATAGTACTACAACTCCCGCACAATGTCCGCTCCCGGTACCTCAGCCTCCGCGGCTGGAAAATCTTTAAAGTCTGCAACCACACTTTCTACAGTGTCGAACAAGGCCACATCTGGCTTGAGTCGTCTATACGACATTCCTTCTCTCGACAACGATGGAACCAATTTTCACATGTGGAAATTTCGGGTCCAAACAGTCCTGGGTGTCCAACACCTTTGGTCAGTTGTTAGCGGAGAAGATCCAAAACCGGATGCAGCCACGCAGCCAGACGAACTTGAGGAATGGCTCGCGAAGGACAAAGAGGCTCATGCCCAACTAATGCTCACACTGAAGGACGAACCCCTCAGCGGAGTTCTCTATTCCACGACATCCGCCGAAGTCTGGAAAAAGCTCAGTGAGCGATACGAAGGTCGCGGGAAACAATCGATTGCGTACCTTATAAGCGAACTTTTTCGGAGCACGCTCTTGGACGACACTGCCATGGAATCCCAATTGAATCTGATGCGGCAAAAGGCTAATGTCTTAAAAACCATTGGCCAGCTGCTTGATGACTCGCTCGTAGCCATAGCAATGGTAATATCCCTCCTGACATGGTTATAAACCAAGTTCTCATCGAAGAGAGGTCACGGAAATCACCGGGACAAACAGCCCTTAGTGCGAAGGCGACGAGCCAAACAAAGGGCAAGGGAAAAGCCAAATCTGGTAAAAAGGGTCAGAAGAAGAAGGGCACCTGCACCTACTGCTCAAAGGACGGCCATGCAGAAGATGTCTGCTATAAGAAAAAGCGCGACGTAGCTGCGAAGGACGGAACAGACAAGTCAAAAGAAAAGCCTAAGGAGGAAAAGACTGAGTTAGCGGCTCGTGTTGCACAGGTGGATGGAGACTCACCTCTGCCTCTTCGTCTGTTCATGGCCCGAAACCAGATGGACAAAGCCACCATTCGCGACTGGATTATAGACTCAGGCGCGTCAGCCCATATGTCATGCCAGCGCAAATGGTTCACGACGTATCGTCGGCTTGTACCACCCCAATCCGTCACCGTTGGAAACGGAACATCTATCCCTGCGGTGGGTATAGGACGCATCCGTGTCAACCTTAAATTGGATGGTGGGCACACAGCGACCACCGTCATACGCGATGTCTACTACGTGCCCGACCTCGACAGGAATCTTCTTTCTGTCTCGTATCTAGCTGAATTCAACCTTGAAGTCACTTTTGGCCGCGACTCCTGTCGAATCCTAGACGGAAATCAAGTGGTGGGCAAAGGCTACAAACGAAACTCATTATACCTGTTAGCTGCAACGCCCTGCCTTGAAGACCAAACGGCCTACATAGTTCATGGTCCCTCGACCTCTCTCGACCCCGAACTTCCTCTTACGGCTCTCGCATCTCGAAAGACATCTTCAGAAGCCAACATTGATGTCTGGCACCGTCGACTTGGACATGTAAATGTTCAATCAATTTTGAAATTGCTAAAGAAAGGAATGGTCGACGGAATAGTCATCAGCGACTCGAAGGAAACGCACGAAGATAAATGCGTACCTTGTCTCGAGGGGAAACAGCACCACGCTGTGATTCCTTCCGAATCCAATGTTGAAAGTCCAAGGGTACTACACAGAACGTACTCGGACGTCTGTGGACCCATGGAAACAACAGCACGGAGAGGCTACCGCTACTTTGTTACATTCATCGACGGCCATTCACATCGCCTCATCGTCAAGTTAATAAAGTTAAAAAACGAAGTGCCAAAGCTTACCAAGGAGTACCTTGAGCGAGCGGAGGCAGAGACGGGCGAACGCGCGAATTATTTTCGCAGCGATGGAGGCGGAGAATACGGATCAACTGCCCTACAAGACTATTTTAAGTCGAAAGGAATTCATCACGAAATGACGAATGCGTACACACCGCAGGAGAACGGCGTCTCCGAACGGATGAACCACACACTTGTCGAGATGGCTCGTGCGATGCTGTTCGACGCTGGACTCCCCAACGCCTACTGGGGGGATGCAATTCTCTACGCTACGCACATCTTAAATCGTGTACCTACCCGCGCGATCGCCAACGGATTTACACCGCACGAAGCGTTCACTGGAAACAAGCCGTCAGTCGCGCATTTGAGAGTTTTCGGATGCAAAGCGCACGTCCACGTACCTGACGAGAAACGGCGCAAACTCGACGCTAAATCCGTCGAATGCACCTTCTTGGGCTTCGCAGAGAATCGCAAGGCCTATATTTGCGTGCATCGTGCGAGCGGCCGCATTTTTGAGTCCAGGGACGTCATCTTCAACGAAGGAAGCGCCAACGCCCCCAGCTGTGTCAAGATTGACGATACGAACTTAAACGTTGAAGAAACGAAACAGTTAGCGGTCGGAATGGTTCCTGAGGCCATACAAACGACCTCATACTCACCTGTTGGGGATGGGGAGACAGTCAGCACCAACGAGGACTCGGATGGCGAATCCGTCGACGGGACACCTTCAGAAAGGGTCAACGATATCGAAAATGTGTTGATACACGCACCCGTTTCATCTGATCGCTCTGGATCGCCTCCAGATGGCGTTTTGAGCCGCCAAATCGTGAGGATCGAAGTTCCTGTCGAACGGCAGGTTAGTAAGGGTCAACAGCACGCCAAACAGCGAGAACGTACCTTTGACGGACGTTCGAGCCATCCGCCCGCTCCACCGTTGCCGTATCCAGTCCCGATTCCCACTCCAGCTGTGAGGCGCTCTTCCCGCGCCCGCAGAGCGCCGATCCGCGACGACGACTCGTGTTTCTTCGTCAACGCCTATGAGAGGACTACCCTGGAAGAGGAAATTCAACTTAACAATGAAGGGACGGACGACTTACCAGCTCGCATTGAGGGTGTTGACGACAGAGGAGAGACGGACGCACGCGCTGATATGGTGGACTGTGACGAGTCACACCGTGACACACTCACGCAAAGTGCTTGCCGCGCTGCCACCGCAACGCCTCTAGAGAGCGAACCACTCACCTACAGCGACACCATTGGTCGTCCAGACCCTGATCTATGGCTGGAAGCGATGGCAATCGAACTAAATACGTTCAAGGAGATCGGCCTGTACCAGGAAGTCGAGACGCCGCCCGATCGCAAGATAATCGACTCAAAATGGGTCTTTAAAATCAAGCGTGGGCCAGACGGCGAAATCGACAAGTACAAGGCTCGCCTCGTCGCGAAAGGGTACACGCAAATAGAAGGACTCGATTATACGGATACATTCGCGCCCGTCACAAAGTTCACTACCATTCGTTCCCTACTCGCACTCGCCGCACAGCATGACCTCGAAGTACATCAAGTAGATGTCAAGGCCGCCTTTCTGAACGGCGAATTGGAGGAGGAGATTTATCTCCGTCCTCCACCTGGCTTCCGCGATGACTCAAAGGTTGTTTGGCGTTTACAGCGTGCCCTTTACGGTCTCAAACAAGCCTCGAAGGCATGGTACGACACGCTACGAAAAACGTTTGAGTCCCTTGGATTCACGCGCAGCGAGGCTGACCACAGTCTTTTTTATAAGGACGAGAATGGCGATCTAGTGATCGTTGCTGTCTACGTCGACGACAAACTAATTTTCTCAAAGAACCTTGATGCCATCAAACACCTCAAGTCACAGCTGTCGGACCACTTCGAAATAACGGACTTAGGTGAAGCACGGTGGATCCTTGGCATGGAGGTCGTCCGCGACCGCCAACAAGGAACCATTACCTTGTCCCAACGCCGCTACATCGAGACGATCTTAGATCGTTTTGGCTTAAAGGACGGACGATCCGTCTCCACCCCACTTGAGACCAACGCGAAGCTCGTCAAAATTGATGTCCCCGAAGTCGACGCTAAGACATATCAAAGCGCGCTCGGTGGACTCATGTATGCCATGCTGGCGACGCGTCCAGACCTGGCATATGCAGTGGGTGCATTGAGCAAACATGCAGCTTGCCCCGGACAGGCGCATTTTGCAGCTTTAAAACGAGTTTACTGCTACCTACGTGGCACGACGGACACCCGTCTCATTTACAGGAAGACGTCGGAGATGTCCCTACTGGGCTATGTCGACGTGGACTGGGCTGGCGACGTGAATGACCGCCGCTCAATTTCTGGCTACACTTTTGTTACAGCTGGAGCAGCTATCAGCTGGTCATCGAAGAAGCAGCCGTCCGTTGCTCTCTCGAGCACGGAAGCTGAGTATATGGCTGCCGCCGCCGCCGCGAAGGAAGCCACCTGGCTAAAATTATTATTTTCGGAGATCGAGCCATCACTCTCACGCACGCCCGTCAAGCTATTAATTGACAATCAGTCGGCGATGTCTCTTGCGAAGAATGCTACTTTCCATGATCGGACGAAGCACATCGCGATCCGTCATCATTACATCAGGGAGAAAGTAGACGAAGGAGAGATCATCTTGGAGTACCTACCAACTGCGGAACAGGTCGCCGACGTACTCACGAAACCTCTCAGTCGAGAGAAACACATTCGTTTTATAGAAGGTATGGGTTTGATTATTTAAAAGGACTATCTCGTCGAGTGGGTGTGTTGAAATTCCCGGTCCCTACAGTACCATTTTTCCTTATTCTTAGTATGGACACGCCGAGCATTCCTTACATAATCACGGTCATTCTTTATAGGATGTTTTTTCTTTCGTTTCGTACCTCAGTCTCTGTTTGCACAGAAGTACTGAGGTAAGGCTACTCTACACATTCATTTACTATAATACTGACCTATGTAGTCTTTTGTGACTCTTGTCTAGGTTAGTTAAATGAAGTCTCTGTTTGCACAGAAGTACTGAGTCTTTTGTGACTCTTGTCTAGTGTCGAGTTTTGCCAGTTCACCTCACAAAACACTTAAGACCACCCAGAGCAGTCAGAGCAGTCAGATACCCCAGACAGTAAGTCAGTCAGGTATTTAAGACCCTGCCAAACATGTCAGACCAATCAGACTGATCAGACCCACCAGACAGTCAGACCATTCAGACACTCCAGACCAGTCAGAGTAGTCAGAGTAGTCAGACACCCCAGAGTGTCAGACTATCAGAGAATCCAGGCCACTCCAAACTGGTCAGACCCCCCAGACAGTTAGGCCAGTCAGACGCTTCATGCCACTCCAGACCAGTCAGATTCCCCAGACAGTCAGGCCAGTCAGACCCTTCAGACTGTGTCAGACCAGTCAGAGTGGTCAGAGTGGTCAAAGTGGTCAGACACACCAGACAGCCAGGCCAGTTAGATAGTTCAGGCCAATCCAGAGCAGTCAGAGTGGTCAGAGTGGTCAGACCCCCCAGACAGTCAGGCCAGTCAGACACTTCAGACTACTCTAGATCAGTCAGAGCAATCAGACCAGTCAGACCCTCAAGACAGTCAGGCCAGTCAGACACTTCAGACCACCCCAGACCAGTCAGACTGGTTAGACCCCCCAGAGTGTCAGACTATCAGACCACTTCAGACCAGTCAGATTGGTCAGATTGGTCAGACCCACCAAGCAGTCCAAGCAGTCAGATATTTCAGGCCACTCCAGACCAGTCAGAACAGTCAGAGTAGTCAAACCCTTCAGGCAGTCAGGCCAGTCAGACACTTCAGGCCATTCCAGACCAGTCAGACCCCCAGACAGTCAGGCCAGTCAGACACTTCAGACTGCTTCAGACCAGTCAGAGTGGTCAGACCCACCAGGTAGTCAGGCCAGTTGGATACTTCAGGCCACTCCAGAGCAGTCAGAGTTGTCAAACCTCCTAGGCAGTCAGATCAGTCAGAGCAATCAGAGCAATCAGACACTTCAGACTTCTGCAGACCAGTCAGAGTGATCAGTAGTCAGACCCACCAGGTAGTCAGGCCAGACAGACAGTCCAGACAGCTCCAGACTAGTCAAAGTGGTCAGACCAATCAGACCAATCAAACATTTAAGTCCCTGCCAGACATGTCATACCAGTCAGACTGATCAGAACCCCCAGACAGTCAGACTGGTCAGAGCAGTCAGACTCTCCAGCTAGTAAGGTTGTCAGATAGATAAGACCATTCAGAGTAACCAGCACAATCAGGCCCCCCAGATAATAAGTCACTCAGAAAGTTTAGACCACCCAGACTGTCAGACTGTCCATATGAGTCATAGCAGCCAGACACCCCAGCCAGTAAGTTAGTCAGACAGTTAAGACCATTCAGACCAATCAGAAAATGTAATTAACAGACAAACCTAATAGTCAATCATTGTTGTTATGTCTCAAGAACAAGCAATAGTGTAACAATATATTCATTAATCTATAATTGTTAGGGGTCTCTGTTGTCATTTAGGCATGGGTCATCATCACCTAGGGGCACAGGTTGCCACCATGGTTGTCAACAGTGATGCCAGCAGTCAAATTAAAGGTGTATGGGTGTTAGGTCCTAGTGGAGTTTGAAACCTAACCTAGTGGCCCTCCTCCACTATGAATTATTTTATTTTATTTAATATTTGGTTGACCCATACACCTTTAGCTAGAGTGCCCATTGGCATAGGAATTGCTTAGATGAAAAAATTAGGGCTATACAAATGCAGAGGATAGGAACAGATTAATACCCATTCACCCCTGCCTGTGGACACCACCAAATTTGTCCACATACTGGGTCAATCCAGTGTCAGTAGTATAGTAGCAATAACACATCAATACAAAAAAAAGAGCCATTAAAGCAAACATTTTTTTATTGTATCAAGGTATGACGTAGACTAAATACTATACTAAATAAATGTGCTGCCGCTGTCATCGTGTGATCATCAATGCAGGGTGGTGAATGGTAGTGGGTTGGTGTCGTTGCTATTGTCGCGTTGGTGGGCCAGTGTGGTGGTGGCCAGTGTCTCATGTTGTCGATGCCGGTGATGGTCGTTGTCAATGCAGTTGAGTAGTGGTTGTGTCATTGGCCATTGTCGTCGCATTGGTGGTCGACGACGCCACTGTTGTCGTCGTCAGTGTTGGTGGCCATGTCGACAATGTTGAGGGTGGGGTCGTTGTTGTTGTCACAGATGGTGGTGGGGTCGTTGTTCACATAATGTACCTACATTGTACCATACTTTACGGCCAGCGGGGGTTGACAATCGGCCGTATGTTATGGGCCAGCTGGGGTCAGGCTGGACTAAAGGGTGTTGCCATGATTTATGGTCCAGCCAGTATGCGGAATTGTCACCATAATACATGGTCCAGCCTGGGGGTGGGTTGTCACCATAATATAGGTTTGGGCCAGGATGTAGGTATCACCATAGTGTATGGTCCGGCCAGAGTGTGTAGTTTAACCATAATATACAGTCCGGCCTGGGTGTAGGTGATACCATAGTGTATGGTCAGGCCAGGGTATGGGTGCATATTGAACAGTCCGGCCTGGGTGTGGGTGTCACCATAGTGTATGGTCAGGCCAGGGTAGGTGTGTCACCATATTGTACAGTCCGGCCTGGGTGTGGGTGTCACCATAGTGTATGATTGGGCCAGGGTAGGTGAGTCACCATAGTGTATGGTCGGGCCAGGATAGGTGTATCATCATATTGTACAGTCCGGCCTGGGTGTGGGCATCACCATAGTGTATGGTCAGGCCAGGGTAGGGGTGTCACCATATTGTACAGTCCGGCCTGGGTGTGGGCATCACCATAGTGTATGGTCGGGCCAGGGTAGGTGTGTTACCATAATGGATAGTCCAGCCTGGGTGTGGGTGTCACAATAAGTGTATGGTCGGGCCAGAGAGGAAAAAATATTTGAAACAAGTCCAGGCTGATGATAGCCATGTCAGGATTGTACATATTAGCAAAGACAAGACTGGTGCTGTACTGAATGGAAATGATTATACAAGTAGTACAAGTTAATGATAAGCATTCAGGTGGTGTACTGGCCAGTAATGATTAATTGGTCATACCAACCGGTCAGTGTCATACCAGTAGCATACCAACCGGTCAGTGTCATATCAACGGCATACCAACCGGTCACTATCATACCGGTAGCATACCGACCGGTAACTGTCATACTGGTAGCATACCGGTGGCATACCAACCGGTCACTGTCATACTGGTAGCATACCGACTGATCACAATCATACCGGTAGCATACCGACCGGTACCTGTCATACCGGTGGCATAACAACCGGTAGCATACCGGTGGCATACCGGTGGCATACCAACCAGTCACTGTCATACCGGTAGCATATTGACCGGTAACTGTCATACCGGTGGCATACCAACTGGTCACTGTCATACCGGTAGCATACCGACCGGTCACTATCATACCGGTAGCATACCGGTGGCATACCAACCGGTCACTGTCATACTGGTAGCATACCGATCGGTCATTGTCATACTAGTAGGATATTCACTGGTCGTGGCAATACTGGTAGGATAAGTATACTGACTGGTAATGGTGATACAGTAAAGTGATTTAAGTATGAGAATAGCACTCCAATGATTGTTGATTACTAGTGATGGTGAGACCAGATTGCTCAGGTATGAAGCCGGCAGGTATGGCATACACCAGACACCAAGACATGGTCCTGACTTCCCAATCAAGTTCCCTCACTCTGCCTATAAGGCCATATACTTATGAGAATAGCACCCCAATGCTTGTTGATTACTATGGGGGGACACCGGACTGATCAGGCATCCGGCCGGCAACTTTACACCATCAATATCTAGTAAGACCCAGGGTGAGTTATGTTGAAAGAAAGGTGTACTATGCTGGCAGTCAATCACCCTGAGACCTGTGGGATTCTAGGAATACAATGCCCATGGGCAGGGGTACATTCAGAACACACTTCCGGCTTCCGGAAACTAGTTAAGATATACTGGTCGCAGTTCCCATGGCTTTCAGCACAAATCAGTCATTGACTGCTTTATTGCATCCTCCGTACAGACACATCCAATATTGCCAGATGGCCACATTCAACATGGGTGTCACTGACTATCACCTATCTGAAAGGATTGCTGGCTACATGCGCCGGTGATTTCGCCATCTGGCACTAGACCCCAATTTTCCCCGGCCTGCACTTCCATTGGATATTCCATCCCATGGTTGCATCGGGATGAACCAATTGGTTTCTGTTCTTGTTAAGGCATACAAAAATCAGAGTAAGTTCATTGCATGGCTCTAACATACCATCTGACTTTCCATCTCAGTTCCATCTGGCATTGATCTCATACGACTTAGTGAGAGCCTGTCCGCAATGGAGTCTGGAGCTGACATGAAACGAGAGGCTCAGCTCCTAGAGAACCACCCACCAGCGATCAGGAGCACCAGTAACATGCCTGCTATCTTATCGGAACCAGCAATCATCCTTGGGGAAGGAGATAGCATCGCTTTGTGGTACCTTCCAGGTGCCTTAGCTAGGCCAATTCAGGTATGGTGGTCAATATTATGCATGCCTTGTCTGACATGTAGGTAAAGAAACATATTGTTACAGGCCTTCAGCCTCTTGGTGACAACCTCCAGAAGAGTATCAAAAACCAGAGTTGGAGAAACTCTGATCAATACTTCCGACCGGGAAGTACACCATCCGGATGTCTGGAGTTTTCACCAGCTAGGCATTTGCAAGGCCACTCAGTAGAGTTATATCTGTCTTCAGAAACAAACATAATTAACCTCAGGTACAGACAAGGAAACACACACCATCAGTTTCTGCAGGGCTTGCAACACCGGCAGGCAAGGAATGGGGAAAGAATATTTGCCTCCCATCTGCCCTCCTTTCTGGTGCGCTATCTATAATGCACCCTCCACTCTATCATGCCGGTCTAGAGGCAAGGCAGAGGCTGGATGCATGGTCTATAGAGAACGATCCTGTGATGCAGGAAGCACTGGGGCATTGGTCGACCGTATACACAAATCTCTCACTCATTTCCAATCGGAAAACACTTTTGCACCGAGATCCCCAGTCCCGGTCTGATTGGTTTGATCTACTCGCTACTGTTGGTGAATATCAAGATTGCTTCCTTAATATCCCAACCCTTGGAGTTTAGCTGGAATATAGCCCGGGCACGGTTGTAGCATTTTCTGGTAGGCTCCTCAGGCATGGAGTGATTGAGGAGGGTGGAGACCGATGTTGCCTCACATACTACATGCAGGATAACATTCATAATTGGCTCGGAGTCCCCAGGCCAGATCCAATGAGGCTTCACAAGGTCCAGGATGCGTTGTTGCAGTTGGAGGTGTAGATTACCTTAATTGGCCATGACTGGTAGTCCAATACATGTTTCTGGCAGGATATGCTTTATCCATGTAGAACAATATGCTACCGGTATGACTGTTACCGGTCAGTATGCACCGGTATGACACACCGGTTGATATGCTCCCGGTATGACAGTGACCAGTCGGTATGCTACCAGTAAGACACTGACCGGTCGTGATACTGGTATGACTCTGACTGCCCAGTATGCTACCGGTATGATAGTGACCGGTCGGTATGCTACAGATATGACACTGACCGGTCGGTATGCTACCAGTATGAAGGCCACCGGTATGACAGTCACCACTTGACTCGCTACGGGCTGAGTATAATACCAGTATGACCATTGGCAGTCAGTATGCCCATATAGAACAGTATCTTCGCAGGTCAAAACACAATACTAGGATGATACTGGTACACCACATAGCGGTCAGTATGCTACCGGTATGACTGTTACTGGTCGGCATAATAGCAGTACCTTCAGTACTGGCCAGTATAACACCAGTATGACCAACACCAGTTTGTATGCTACCGGTGGGACAGTTACCAGTCAGTATAATAGTTGTATGCCCATTGCCAGTTGATATGCTACCACTATACCTATTATCCAGTGTAATACTGGGATGACCATCACTGGTCACTACATCACTGGTCTGGTCTCTGTCTTCAAATACAATCCTGACAGGCTTATATTGCAAGCATCATGATTGCCGGTGTGTACGTGATTATTACCAGTCAATACCCCACATTTATTACCGGTGACCATTCCTCTGTGTCTTGTATGTGCCCTACCGGCCACCCATTCAACTGGCCTAAGGCAGGACTGCATCATGAATGTCACATGGACTGTGAGAAATATCATTATCCTATTAAAGGCTTATATTTACCCAGGACCTCACTTGCCCGCAATCATGTCTAACACCCTTGATGCCCACAATATCTCCCTCGCTTTGCAATACATCAGGGTTCGGTTCCAACGGTTTACCTATGTGCTACAGCAACCCAACCCACCTTCAAATTGGTTTGAGAATGTCATGATAGAAATTGTAAGATCACCTGATTCTTATGGAAATCAATTCATATATTATACATTTAGCGCGTTCTTGAGCGATTGCTCTCTGCATGCAGTGCCTATGGTCTGATCATGCGGGTGCCTTATATCGCAAACCAATTCCTGTGGTGTGCCACTCTGGCAAAGATGCAGCAGGAGGAGATACTGGAATACATGAAGGGTCATGATGTATTCATGATCAGGACATCCGAGTCACAGATTCATCATACCGGACTGATGCTACACAAATGGTGGGAGATGCCTGGTACCATATTCCCTGATGGATATGAATCCCGGCAAATCCCGCACATCATTTCAGAGGCCAAAGACTTTTTCCCTACTGTCTCGGTATGTATATTCCCTTGCCACCACATCCTGCCTTACATGATCAGCAGGATGGGACCGAGTCCTTACCACTCCTCTTTGATGTCCCAAGAATGCCAAGGGACAGCATCAAATACATGATGAGTGGGTGTGATTTCATGCTGCATGAAATAGAGAAAGAGATGGGAAATGTACATATGGTGATGCAGGCTTCAGAGCAGCGGCTGAGTTTATTTGACAGTGTTCCCCATGTAAAAGAGCAATTGGGTAAGACATGGGAACAGTTTGTGACAGATGAAAAGAAGTAGATATGTTTTACAACCTACAACAATGTAGTGTTTAAATGGAATAGAGCCGGTGATATATCTGACGTTGCCAGGCAGCATAACAGGCAATCCTGATCTCATCAGATCTCAATGCTGTTTGCTGGCGGTCTGACCAGAGATTCAACCTACTTTGGAAATAATTTCTGGTCCACTCCGCCTCACATTGTAGCATCTCCACTTCCTCCTTCCACCGGTCCCTAAGTGCCTTGGACCGGAACCAATGAACCCGGTAAACTAGATTTCTGGTTAAGTACCGAAAGCATTTTGTGATGATGCTAAGACATACATTCAGACATCCAATCATTCCTATCAGTATCTCGGGGTACATCCATGGTCTAGAACCAAGGGAGGGTATCATCCCTGTGGCCCCGAGCATTGGGGTCCGATATTGCAGTGGTGACCGAAAGGTCGGAGGCATGCAATTCCTGGTACCGGTCTAGAACCTGTCTATCGGCATGGAGAGCTACCATCTGCCTGCAGCACCAGCGATATAATGAGGCATGGCGCTGTAGGGTGAGATCTGTGCTCACTATCCGGCCCCATGCCCGTCTAATTTCATGAAGGCAATCATTGGCTTGCCCCTGTCTCAAGGATAGTTCCTGTTCCACAAGGAATCCAAGTCCTAATCCCTGGAGACGGTCTATTCCAATATATGATGGCAGCAGTGGCAACATTTTTTCGGCATTTCCCTGTGTTGGCAAGACAAATGGATTTTCTATTTCCGCACCATCTGCTTGGTCGTCCTGAAATTGTAGGGCAGTGTCCAGTTCTACATCATCATCCCAGTCTTCACCCAGAAACTGTGTGGCTGATGCAACTAATCCCTCTAACTGGGATTGTAGCCGGTCTCGGCGCCATGCAATTGATAGCTGTTGTATTTCAGTTCCAGATGTGTTGAGCTGCTGAGCATCAATGGCTAGCATTATCTGTGCTCCTTCAACCTTCAATGCCTTAGCTATCCATGTGGTTGATCCCCGAAGCCGGTCTTGTTGTTGGTTGATAAGGTTCATTTCTATCAATTTCATTGTTGGTGCTTCAGGCCATATTCAGTAAGGTTAACTCCATTTTAAAACAACATACCCTTCTCCAGCTGAACATCATATATATCCATTGCACGGGGATCCATCATCTGGTCATTCAATGCCTTCGCCTCCTGCTCCGACCACAATTGCCGGAGACCTTCCGGGACTTGGTTATTCAGTTTTTCAAAAGCTTCTGTAACCTCTGTCAACGAGCACTGGGCACCCCTCATTTTTCTCCTTAGAAACAATGCTTGTACACGTCAGCCAGCAGGGTCATGGTGAAGGGCATTGTTATACTCACGCATCCGGACCATCTTGACAAAATTGTGGTCATTCATTTGGAAATCGAGTAACTCTTGGCGATGCGGTGTTGCCATCCCCCTTGCAGATGGAGATATTATATTCAGTGAAGACCACAGTGTCTCCATGATCTCCCCATCCACTCTGCCAGCACCAGGAATAAAATTCGGGGCATATCTGGCAAAGCATTCTGTTTTATGCCCATGTACATGCCAAATACCGATCCCAGGCAAAATGCACAGTCCATCTGGTAGAGTGATGAATTTGTTGGACTGAATCCGCCAAGCCAAATTTCTACTATACTGGCAATTGTGTCGTAAAATGTTATCACTTGTTGGTCGGGATTCAATGCATGCCGGACTGCATGCACCAGAGCATAGTCCATGTTTACCTGCCTGTAACCAGCTCAACAAACTCGAGATGAAAATTATGAGAACCTACTGTTCTCCCTTCTGAAAGTCAACCATTGCATGGGGGATGAAACATCCATGTCTTGCACATGCACATCCCCCAATCCCGGTGGATGACAGCTGTTTCCTTGCTGAATTTGCCTGATTAACTGCCCGGTGATTGCTACACTCCGATCGCTTTTCAAAGGATGAGATATAGAACTTCCAGTGGTGCATTCCCTCACCTCTATCCGATTTGCTGTGCCTGCCAAGTACTCCTTGTAGTTACCTGAGCCTACCATGAACCCCCTCCCATCCATCAGCCACACCTCATCTGCAGGGTTCCTCGGTCTCATGTGCTCCGCCTTGAAATTTCCATCCATCACTATCGACCTCGAAAATTTCCAGCTACAAAGAAAAATGAATCTCCCCATCCCAGTGGAGCTTAAACACATTACATACTGGGACAAATCCACATCAGTATCATCAAGGTTCACTCCAGGCTGTGGACATGCCGGACAAAACAGCACAAGGTCACCTGTTGATGAACCAATTTCACTATCATCAACTCCCTTCCATTTCATTAATTTTAGCACCCTCCACATCCTGGATACTCTAAGTAGCTCCCTGTATCTGTCCTATTACTGAGGTAAGACACATGTAATGTGTTTCCGGTCCACTCACCAGCACAAGGTGTGGAAAGGCATTGGATGTAATCCTGCGGAGTTTGCTGTAATAGTTCATGGCAGAGGTTCCACATTCCACATTATCCTGGATGAAGTCATCCAATACCTGAAAGGTAAAGACAGTCCTTGGTTCCTTAGTGGTGGCAGGAAAGAGGCCGGCCATCATCAGCTGAAGGTGTGAATCTGGTGACCCCTGACAGTTGCAGTACATCACATCGCAGAATTGTACTCCCGAAGTGTGCACCACAGTCAAGAAGGTTCTGCTGTTTGGTACTTTGAGATGGGGAGGTGAGCCTGAATCCACAGATTCCTCATGGTCCTGTGCTTCTTCCTCTAGGTCATCGGAGAAATCTAATTCTGCATGACCACCACTCGGACAAGGATCCCCACCATGTCCAAGGTGCAGCACCAACCCCGCCTACAACATTAGACATTGTTATTGAGTCAGAATGAAAGCACTCACAAGCTGGAGAGAGGAGTCTTCAAAGAAGGCCGAATTCCATTGTTGAACCCAGTGGAAGGGCCGGAGCTTATGCTGGTTCCTGCAACAGGCTGTGCAGAACACCGGCCGGTGTGCACAATCTATGCATCTGTAGCTGCCATCCCCACCACACAATATGCAAATCCGTGGACAGGGGGGAGCTTCCATGGCAAGAATGATTGAGAGATATTTCTGTTTATGGGGCAGCCATGCCCGGAGATAGCTGTTCTAAAAGTGATGTCCATGAGATACAGGGTAATATATTGTGGAATAATACTCTACCTGATTTTTGGTCGTTTTAAATTGTTTCAAAGGAGGTGGATCGTCTAGCTCCTGGTAAGCATCTTCATCACCATTTTGAAACACATTGTGTTCTGCCATGATGGATGAGCAAGCCACAGTATGAGATGCCTTAGATTGCATAGCCTGTCAACCCTTTCTTCTGGGAGTGACCTTTTGAAACTTATCAATTGATCCTCTAGTTGTTTTCACAGTCTTCCACACCACATGGGTCACAGAGGTAGAAGAGGTCACTCCAGATATCCTCGACTTCCCCCATGATTGATAGGCTTGGTGCAAACTTCAGTAGGAAATGCCTCATTGCAACATCATGGATCACCATCATCGCATCCGGATCTGTGTATCTTGTCTGAGATTGGTACCAATTGGCATCAGGAACATTAGGTACACTGCCTATATATAGTAGGTGATCTGCTGATTTGTGACATCGGCTACTTCTTATGGTTAGTGATCCACTGCACCGGAACCATAGCTAACCTCAAAAGGAAATTGTTCGGATCGAAGGAACTTTACATGACAGCTGAGGGAATTCCATTCAACATGGTGCACGCTATGATATGGAGGGCTTCACCAACAAAGTCTACCACATTCACAATGACTTCAAGCGACTCAGACTCCCATTCATCTTCTGAATCATCTCATCCTACAGAACCAGAGGATCCCATGACCACCGGACTGGTAGGGGAGAATACTCCAGGGAAACTCACCTCCGAGGAAATAGAGATTCTTCATGCAAACCTCGAAGAGTGGAAGGCTTTAAAGGGGGACAGGAGGAAGCCTGTGAATAGGAGGGTCCGTGATCTCATTAGACACCTGCCTGCAAATGAGTACATCTTGGGAGAGGACTGGAAAGCTAAGTTGGGTGTAGGTGATGTTGTATTCCGCTCTGCAAAGGCTAACATTTTATAGCACATCAAAAGCTGGTTTTATAACCATGGCCGGTCCCGAGCACGCAAGGGGATGCTGAAGTGGGGGAAAAATTGGACTGCACGGAGGGTAATAAGGGAGCAGAAGCAAATGGAGATTCAGCAAGAATTCCAACAGCGCGGTATCGGGGTTGGCAGCAAGGAAATGATAGGAGGGTACCAGAAGACCGTTGGAAGGCTGATGAAAAAGGTTACCGAGGATGAAATGAAAGAGGCAGAGCGGGTTGCTCAGGAGTGGAACAAGGTCCAACCACCGCCGGAGGTACAGGCTATGTATGTACACATTTCTAATCTTTTGTATGATACACCTCACAGGTCTTCAGTGCAGCTGAGAAAAAAGGCCGGAAGTATACTCGCGAGTATGCAGAGACTATGTGGAAGCAGTGTGGTACCCGGGTGGTGGTGATGGTGGCTTGGAAGGATCAGAACGGAAAGGTGATGGCCGGCATGTAAGTGGAAACATGGCAGTTACACATTGAGATGACCAGAACAATTACAGACATGATTTCAATGATGAACTTGGGAATGCGAGTACATTTCTGGACTGGGAAGGAATGGAGGAAAAATGGTCAAGGTATGCTTCTGATGTATTCAAGGCTGGCGAGATTCCGGATGGAGACCAGGCAGATGATGAGGATGAGGATGCGGATCAACATCCTTGACATGCATGTGCCGGAGAAACAGGACATCATCTGGGCATTCGTGACCTGTCACTACCGTAAGTTACTTGGATTTAGGTGAGGGGTAACTAACTAAGGCACAATAGGTCGTGCGTGTGGAAAGGAAAGAGCAACTGTACCATGGATGAGCATCGCAGAAGACCTGCAAGGTTATATTGAAAGCAAGTACCTCCCTTCTGATGTCTCGTTGAAGGAACCTAGCAAAATGGGTGGTGTGCAAGTGACTCAGATCCTGAAATTCTGGAGGAGGAGACAACAAATCGATCCACAAGATGTATTTAGGTTCATGGCCTGGAAGGATGCCAAGGGAGCATTACAAAGGTCGGTTGGTGAAGATGAGCACCGGTCAGACAAGGCCCTTGGAAAGAGAAGGAGACAAGGTGAGTGAATTTCTCTGAATTGTGGAGTCTCTACTAAAAATATTACATAGAGGACCAATGGGATGAGGGTGATTCCCCCGATGAAGGTGTTACTGACCGAACCAGAAATCAGAAGCACAACCGGCCTGCCCCAAAAGCTCATGCACCGGCCAGTCACACTATCACAGTTCCCCCCACCCAGCCACGTCCACGCCAGAAGAGAGGAACAGGTATGTTCATTGAATATAATTGACAGGATAATGACATTATTATTAGATAATGTGGTTCCGGGGGATATTCCCATAGCCGGTCCTAGCAATAAGGAACCCGGTCCTGGTAATACAGTCCGGCAGTCCAAAAGGCAAAGAAGGGCAACAGAAAGAGCGGATCATGATGCACCTACACCCCGTGATAAAAGGAAAAAGAGATAGATTACATATATATATTTTATGAATGTGTCCTGTTGTCAAATGTGGTACCTATTGATATCATTACCACTGGTCTCATCCCATATGATACCAGTATCCTTATCATCAGCCTGGATCACTGCCGGTCACCATACTAGCAGTATTGTCAGCACTGGCCCACACAAGACCAGTATCCTTATTATTGGCCAGTACAATCTGTATAATTATTATAGGTCAATTTGGAACTGATCTGGTCTGGTATCTAACAGTTGTGTTCTTAGACCATTATGTTTGTATAATGATTACCAGTTCACTACTACCAGTGAGTATACTACCGGTATGATCACAACCAGCTGGTATGCTACCGGTATGGTCACTACCAGTAGGTATCCTATCGACCGGTGAGTATGCAAGCAGTATGGATTATTGGCCAGTACTATCTTACTGGTATGGGTACGATCGGCCCACACTATACCGGTATTCATATCAGCGGCCAGTACTATCTGCATGATTAGTGGCACTCAAAGTTAACTCAGTTTGCTCAGATTAGCTTGAGAAACTTGAAATATGTTAGTACCATGTGGCTTGGTTGAAGCGGCGATTGAAAAGCATGTCTCCCCTGCGACCTCGTGCAAGACATTCTGCACGTCTACGAGCCCTAGCAAAGTCCCCAATGGCCTCTGGTACACCACTGTCTCAGGCACCTGGTATGGTGCATGCCAACCCCACCAACCCATCCCACACTGGCTCACAGGGTCGTAGAGGGAAGAAGAAGGCGACTACGAAAGGAACCCAGAACCCTCCAAATCTCAAGAAATCCACCACTCAGGTCAGCAATGCAGGCCAACCAAAGCAAGATACTTCGTTGACAGTCGATTCAGTTTATTGGGAGCGCTACCCCCACTTAACAGAGAGGTTGCTCTCATAGCTCATATCTCACCCCTCTGACCGTGTTATTCTATTCTACGATCGGCGTGCTACACAAGAAGGCATCCCCCCTCAAGAGAAACCCTCTGGACGCCACAAGAAGGATGTCCATGCTGTGCTTGCCAGAGAAATATTCAGCGGGGATCCGGTCTATGGCCGCACATATGCTTCGCAACCCGACAAATTTGCGACGGCTGTACAGAGCCGCCTATTAACGTATGTTCTCTCACTATAGCTATTCTAATGCTTATCAGTCACCTACAGTTTGAAAGGAAAATACCGTGCCCAACTTGGGAAATTAAAATCGACCGGTGGTGGGGTGGACCCCGCTAATCCAAAGTATAAGAATCTAATGGGTATGTTTCATCTGTCTTCCCCCCCCCCTTTTTAAAAAAAAAGAATTCTTGCTGTTATCTTTAGAGGAAGTCTGTGCGGCTTTCCCCCACTTCGAGGAATGCCACGCTATGTGGCATGGAAATCCATCTTACGACGCTCAATCATTCAACCCAAAGCAAAACAACCGTGTGGGAGACTTAGCTGCGATTTTTCATGGAGGTGCGGCTGCAACATCTGGCCAACAGTCCTCGCGTGTCCGGGACGAACCTGCTGATGAGGCAACTTGTGATGGAAATGATGTTGTGCTAGGTGGCGAGGGTGAGCCCCTGGGTGACTGGGATGTTGGTCCTGAAACGGGGGGCCCTAGCCATGACACCGATGCGAACATGATGGATGTAGATGGTCCAGAGGAGGAGGAGGAGGAGGTGGAGGAGGTGGAGGCGGAGGAGGAGGAGGCGGAGGCTGAGGTTGAGGGGGGCAAGGCACTGGAAGATGGATCAAACGTGCCGATGCCCCATGGTCAAGAGGATGTGCAGGCTATGCCAGAGGTACGTCCATTGTTCATCTTGATTTTTGCTGCACTTAACATTTCTTATAGTCACCCCAGGCGATCGTCAATCCTGAACCCTCTCCGTTTGGTTTTAACCCCCCGCCTGCATCAACTCCTACCATGAAAGCTCAAAGCCTGTCTGCAGAGTTATGCGGTCAATTCCGAGCATCCCCTTATCCTTCCTCCCGGCCCCCTTCATCTATTTCGAGTGTCTCAACCAGCTCAGGATTCTCTGGTCCCAGTGCCATAACTGGTGGCCACAAACATTCATCTGCATCGCAATCAACCTCAACGAAGGGCAAGAACTCTCTTGAGCAAATGAAATTGGACCTCAGGGGCCGTCTTGATGAGTTCAGTCAAGGTGCTCAGGAGCAAAAGTTGACGTCAGCCGCGCTCAAAACTGAACGGTATCAGATCAAGATGCAATACCATATGCGGGAGAAGGAGATCGCACATCTTCAAACCCAAACTGTGAATGAACGCGTTGAGGCTGAAAATATCCACCGTCGTACCATGGAGAGCAAGCAGATCGACTTGGAGATCTGCAAGGCAGATATTGAGGTGCTTGATAAGGAGAGAGAACTCCTCAACCTCAAGCTCCTCCTGGCTCAGACCCAGCTCACGACATCCCAACCTGGCGAGGGCCCTTCATCCTGAATAAATGCTGGTTGTATTTTTTGATCTCCCATCGAATGCACATTTCTCTTGATGCACTTGTTTCATCACAGCACACCATGACTTGTTTGTTTTCATCCCGCTCCATATTGTGATTTTACCATTTCTGTACTTCTAACAGATAGCCAAATGTTATCGCTGCGTTCGGTTGTTAGAATCGGATAGCACGCTGATCAAATAGTTTCTCCATCAAGTAGCTCCGAAACCGCTGACCCTCTGTTCCCCTAGGTTGTTCCAGGCCGACGATGGGATCAGGATTGTCACCATACACTGCCGCCTCTTCTCTTGCCCATCTTAGTGATCCTACCTGCTCACCTTGCACCCGGCGATTCCCCTCAAACACAATAATCATGTTGTGCAAAACCAAACAACACTCAATCCAATACACTGCGACCCGTAAGTCCTCCTCGCTTTGCATTCGCAGGCGGAGTTCCCGAAGGGATTGAAATCGGCCCTTTAGTGCTGCGAAGGCATGTTCAACACGAACGTGAACCTATCCAGAATCTCGCATCCACCTAATAATGATGTATTCACTTTGGTGCGTACCTTGGACACATATCTGTTATATGTGTTCTGCTGCCTTGTTAGGTTTCCCCCCCTTGGCTTCTTGAACGGCACTACACACCACTTCTCCGATGGATATGCCGTATCTGCCCATATCCAGTGTGATCGTGGGATCACAGTGGGATCTTCCGCCATTTGCGTCCCCTGGA